>JAULBO010044450.1:0-32422 GCA_032355325.1 Clypeosectus delectus | reverse complement strand
CATGTACGCTCACACGGTGCGATCTGGTTTGAATCGACGGATCTATACGACCGATCGACCCGTGTGAGTGGACCTATCGCAACTATATGTAATAGTGAATAACCGTGTCCCCAGTCAGTAACAATCCGACTCTTGTGACATGAATGATACATAATAATAGTGTAATCTATTGATATACAGCGCCGAGTCCATGCTATACTGCCCAGGTACATTAATATACACTCTGCATTCATTTTTAAAACGCCAGTAAATCTACAACACGTCATTAGTCGTTGCGAATTAATGCAACGTCAGAACAATATTTTCGGAATTGGAAAATAAGGAGTGGATTATATTATCGCAAGGCGAATGGAAATCCGATAGCGTAAAAATACGAAAATCCACTAGCGTAACTTTAGTTCGCACTGTTAAATACCGTAAACATGCTAAAGCTTTGTGTTATCTTCTTCTATATTTCTTTTTTTTTGTGACTGTGTCCATGAGTGACTGACAGGTAAGATGGGGTTGGGGGATGGGGTGAGGGTGGGGTGAGGGTGGGGTGAGGGAGGGGTGAGGGTGTGGGGGTGAGGGTGGGGACGTCAGTCTACGGTTGATACGGTCTGGGGGTGTAGCAGCGTGACATCGTCAGGACGGAATTTGTAAATGCCAGGCCGAGCAGCAGGTGAGAGGGGCGGGAAGATAAGTCCTGTCTGGACTATCGGAACATACCCACCAACCCCACGAACTTCAGAAGCAGCCTCGGCCTCCGAGAAGTCCCTGGTGTATATCAGAACAACCCGAGACGAGATCCAACAGCATTCTCACTACACGGAACCCAGTCTGCCGTGATTATGCTCTGTAGGGGCTGGGGGGATCTTTGACTAGTATCGCGACTCTGTCGACGCGTGCGCTCACGTTACAACCCTCAGGCATGTTCAATGTCTGGGCTTTGATACCATTGACTGCTTTTCTTCACTGTCAGCAGTCCATCAGCTTCTGTTCAATGTTCAATATCTCATTAACTTCACTGGACTACATGTATCTGTACATATGCTAGTATCCCATTGCAAGGCGCACAATGCCTCTGATAAATTGTTAAATGTAAAGAAAATATACTGTTAAATTATTATTGCAACCTCATAATTGTACAATACAAATACAGCTATAAACAATAATATCAATATAATTTTAGGAAGATAATAAGATAAGATAAGATACAGCTTTATTACCTTTACAGGAATTTGGTTTGCATATATATACAGAGCACATCGCATACACATATACGGGTAAATAGGCAGGACACATATTTAAGACAATACAACATAGGGCAAGTAAGCAATGCGTCCCAAGGCGATACCAGTCTGTCGATATCAGCCACGCTGGAAGGCGACTTTAGACTATCAATAGTCTCAGAGGATGAAAGTAAATTATTTTTAATACATTCTACTGGTGGTTATAATATATATATATTAAAGGAGCCGCTGAAAATCTTCCTGTTCCCCAGTAAATCTAGACTTGCGTGTGTTCATGGGAGGGATTTAGAATAGGAGTATTTCGTTGAGAACAGGGTCTGTACACAGACTAGAAGGCGACTGTACAAACTTCCCAATTAAAAAAAAGAAGAAAAAGGACAAGTAAACATTTAATAAAATACTTAAATATAGTAGTAAACATGAGATAATGCTAATAGGCGTTACGTTAACCTTTATGTTTGAAGTATCCTAAACAAAATTGGCAATATTAAGATACAACCCTTACAATCATATTTGCTTCCTAGCAAACCAACGAACATTGTTGAATGGAATGAATGATGACCATGACGAGTTTTGTGCCAGTCCCTATTGGAAATATGGCATCTATATGATGTAGTCTGCTTGGCGTGTATGTACATTCCCTACATTCACGGTTCGAGTACACTTCAGAAAGTATCTATCGGATACCCATGTTATTATATGAATGCTTGAGAAAACAAATTTACTTTTGTTTCCAATCGGATTCTAAGAAGTTGGAATGCAAATTGCATTTTTGAAATTGATGACATCGTGGCTTCTTGTGTAATGCCCAGCTTTCGGCATCCTTACAGAGGGGCGCAGTCTGCTATCTGCTTATGCTTCATCAATCCTTCTCCTTGGAATGTCTCACCGTAACGTTGCACGCGCATCAGGTCTAATGACATCACTTCCGGTGTGCGTCTGCTGCGCTGACCTCGCGAGAAGATACGAGACATCAGCAGGAGACGGCTAGGCGACAAGCCATTAAGTTTGGACGTGTAGAATGTCCTGTCATACGCAGGGCTTTGAAGTCAGCATGTTTCTCGGGCTTCTCGTTTTGAAGACATGAAAATAGATGTCAGTTGGTGTACGTGAAGATTCTTCGCACAGAAGAGAACTATTCTGGTTTACGAGACATGGTTCATTCACAAAAACGGCGTTTCGGTACAGTATACAGTCCTGTCGGTACTAGACTGGTTTACAAGTCGATCGCGCTAGTGCTCCAGTATGGTGTATAACCTTTACACTTGCTGCACACTACATAATTTATGGACAGTTCTCGCATTCTGTCTTGTTCCAACGGCGTCGTTTTGCCTTTCGTCTGCGCCCAATAACTCGTCCCAACTCTCTAAATGTGTCACGTTAACATTGTACTGTCAGCAAATTACCGCCTCCTTGTCGGAAAGCCAGAGAGAAAATAAATACAAACTTTACGTGTTTTCCTTGGCACCGCCTGAAACTGTTCTTTTCCAGATAGAGATACTTCGCGCATTGTCGTGGCAACACAGGCGAATGCAGCAGTGCCGGAAGTTAAGATGCAACTTGGCCTCAGCGTAAATATCTAACGTTGACGAAATACATTGTAAGTGTTATTCTTGTTGTTATCACTTTCGGTCGGAATCAGATTGGATCCGTATAGTTACAGGCAATGTGTCAAGTGCATATACCTGTATGTTCATACTAGTACTAGTATCTCATACGTGAGATGCTATAGCGGTGTGACTTGTGGTTTAAATTAACACTTGGAAGCTAATGCAAACACTAGAAACTAACTTCATCGAATCACACAACGTACTAGTATATTATCTATATATATATATAAACCTTTTGTTTTACATCTTACTTTCCTTCTTACATCGTGATGTTGTACGTGCATTGTCAATTCCAGCCTATTATTAAATACCGACACGACCTACTTACGACGCCACTACCAACTTGCGTCGTCACTTCCAACTGTCACCATCACTTCCTACTTGCAATATCACTTCCTACTTACATCATCATTTCCTACATAATGCATCACTTCCTACTTACATCATAACTTCCAACCTACATAGACAATTCCTACCAACATCGACACTTCTTACTTACAACGTCGCTTCCAGCCTACATCGCCACTTCATACTTGCATCGTCACTTCCTACATAATTCATCACTTCCTACTTACATCATCACTTCCATCCTACATAGGCAAATCCTACCAACACCGACACTTCTTACTTACAACGTCACTTCCAGCCTACACTTCCTACTTACATCTACATCATCACTTCCAACCTACATAGACAATGTTCTACCAACATCGACACTTCTTACTTACAACGTCGCTTCCAGCCTACATCGTCACTTCCTACGTACATCACCACTTCCAACCAACATAGACAATAATTGTTCCTACTAACATTGCCGCTTCCAACTGTCGCAAATAAATAACCTCACAGACAACATACTAGTATCTAAACCAAATACACGTCCAACAGCTGGGACGTAAAGCAAACATAAAATGAAACCTATGTTGATCATCAACGCTAGAATATCAGGGTATTATCATACTATTATAGTCATACACATACACACACACAAATGATTTTCACGCATATTTGATACAAAATAATGTGATTCATTTCCTAATCGGATACACAATCTACAACGCTTATGTCTCATGACTAATGTATGTATACCCACATATTATAATAATTGAAAGAGAAAACTGATGTTTTACAAAATGTCATGATGTACTAGTATATTCTCAAAACGTGTTATAAAAACACAACTTTATATCCGGTGTGAACGTACTTTAAAATATATATATAAATGTGTATTTACATTTCAATACTTTTATTTTAAAACCTAATGACGAATTATTTTATTTTAATAAATTGATAAGGATGATATAGTTTTCAATATTAATAACAGAGAAAACACGACAACAAAGATCTATATAATCGGTGTCAGCAATCCCGTGTACCAGCGATGGAGTGTTAAAAAAAAAGAAATAGAAAATTGAATTGAATTAAATTATATTACTAGTAACAACCAAAACATGACGATTAATATAGAATTTCCATTCACTGAAGGATCTTGTTCTGAAACGAATTCCCAACAATAGTTGTGCAAACGCGCGTATATATTCCACCTGTCGCCTAGCAACGACACATCCCACAATCCTACCATTGGCAACTGCCCCGGAACCCGGAGTTTTGTGCGAAATTCTTAACGTAACCGCAATTAAAGAAATCCCAAGGGGGTCGTATTGGTGGGGTTGGCTGACATTGGGTGGAGGAGGGGAGGGTGCCTTTAACTGTTGATTCGAGCCACTAATTGTGTTTTCCTGCTCCCCGGGAAAGCGTCGATGCCGAGTGACCAGGAGACGACGCGGCCGAGTCAACGTAAACACCGTCTTCCCGCCACCCCCCACTGCTGCCACAACACCGAGTGGTAAAAAGGCCTGTCTGGGGATAATGACAGAAAGGCATTATTACGGTTGAGATTCGCGCTCCGGTTCCTCGCCGTCCGTTCGTCCATCGCTCCACAGCGAGATCGTATTGCCATGGCACGCCATACTGTCTGCACTGTGTTTGGAAGAAGGGGTGCTGATAGAAAAACCGAGAGGGGCGGTGGTAGGTGGGGTTTGAGGGGATGGGGGCGTTGTGGGGGGAGGGGGGAGGTGGAAGATAAGAGGGGAAGAAGGAGAGAGGGGAGGAGGGGTGGGGTGGTGTCTTAGGGTGCCTTATGGAATGGCAAGTGAGGATCAGATTATGGAAACGAGGGTAGACCAGCCTATTTCGTCCACAATTCCGTCCTCCTCTCCAGTAACGTACTGTTGGTAGTCCAGGAAAATGGTTGAAGATGGAATATGTTTTTTCCTACCGCTCCTATTTACGATCGGGGAACGCGACAGTATTCTTGAAAGGGTCTGGCCCGCACATACTGTGGGGGATAATTATGCCCTCTGTACCGCAATGAAACTACAGTCAATCTTTCATGCCGTTCTCACACCTGTTCGTCTCACGGTGCCAGGGCCGTAAATCTGGCTACAAATACGCTAGGACTCCAGAATTGTAAACGGACAGAAGCAATTCCGGGTTAAATTTTGCGGTAAATGTCGTTTGAGACCGTCCAATTAGGGTACGTGTTTATTTCGATCTGCTTTGGCATTCACTGCTGCGCTGCGGAAGATGATCGTGGGTCACGTGACGCTGGCTTTCTGGACAGTGAATCGCAATGTTGTACTGTATATCTCCAGAAAGACCTCGATCCCCCCCTGTCCGACTCGATGCTAAATCGTCCTTTAAACGGGAATGTGGAAATTGAGGCAATGCTTCTCGCTAGTCGTAAGTTAACTCCAATTGGACATTGCGATAGGTAGACACTGATAAACTGAAATATTCACATTGAATGCCCGTATTTCCTATACCGAGTCCATTTCCCTACAAACTAGAAACGGTGTGCGCATTAAGGCTTGGTTTATACGTCGTAATAAACAATGGTCATTTCCTTATAGTTAGCCTTTCAAGAACACTTTGGAATTCTTCATTGGCACCGTTGACATTTCTCTCTCCATATGCCAGGTGCGTTAACGGATTGAAGGTGGATTATTTTCGAACGTAAATGATTTGGAAACGGTACTTAAAGGATTTAATTAGCCGCTATACTACCGTTCCCAATATAACATTATTCTAAAAGAATTGACGTCAATAGCAACAGGAACAACGTCAAGCAACACCATTCGAAAACATATATATAGATGCCTTTCAGTCAGAATAACGTCATAACCAGCAGTACTAAAATAAGACATACATTACACAAATTCAAGGAACTTTAAACAATGGAAACATATATCGTACCCATCCAGGTTATTCCTAACCAAAAGCAAGAACTAATAAACTTTGCAAAAGTGAGAAAACAAATATATATTATAAAAATATATATAAACACAATTAGTATACAATAGCAGTCTTATGGTCTTCGCCCGCATCCAGGTTATTCCTAACCAAAAGCAAGAACTAACTAATAAACTTTGCAAAAGTGAGAAAAAAATATATATATTAAAAATATATTAATAAAATTAGTATACAATAGCAGTCTGTATGGCCTTCGCGCGCATCCAGATTATTCCTAAGAAAGAACTAATACATTTTCAAACACAACTTTTATTTAATTTTTGTAAAAATCAGCGCGATTTCTAGCATTCAAAGACTCTTCAACAAACGTAGATTCTCAATTCTCCCAGGGTTAGCGTCTACAAATCATTACCCCAGCTGTATTTATCCGCGTCTCGTGATATTGACCTCTTGAGAGTGATCCGGCAAAGTGGGGGAGTCGAGGAAAACAAACCCCGGGTCCTCTCTATTATTTATCCTCCTCGTACATGTATAGCGAGCCTCTCCGGTACGTCTAATGATGACTATCGATGATGTCTGACTGACTACTAGTATATACCAAGAACCGCACCGAAAGGAATTTCACCAGGAATAAAAGGGGAAAAAAACGAGATTATTAATTAATCACGACAATCATGTCAGCGAGTTACCCTCGCCTAATGCCCCTCTACGATACCGTCGTATACACTTTCCCCGCAGTCGGCGGAGATCCGCTTACGTGTGCGAGAGAGACCCTTCGCGTACGACTATTTGCACACGTAGTACGAAGCAGACACTTCTTCAGCGTAAACGCATCGTAAAGTGAGTAATTGGACTGGGGGCTCGGATGAATTTATTTCAGCGATGAAATATTTACGCCTTTCCGTGATTCGGAGCCGTAAGTGAGCGTATTCAAGCTTCGGGTCTTCGACTCTGAGAAGGGATTTTTACACCTCGAGTCTGTAATAATCGCCCTTTGGCTCGTCATGTCGTGAGACTTTTTACAATTCTGTCTATTCCAGGCCGCGATGTCGTGAAGTGGGAATCAAAGCAGCACAGCGGAGCGATACACTAATGGATTGGTGAAGCGATCGCAAATTCAGCCTTGATTAAAATTGACCTATGCTCAAATACATAATGTGGATGGAAACATTTTCTTTATTGTTTGTTTCGTTATTGCAGTGTTTGGACCTGTATGAGTGCAGAGAGTCCGTATTTGTAGTATTTGTAGAAGCAGAATCACCATCATCATTAGCAGCATCATCACCATCACCGTCATCAGCATTATCATCAGTAGAAGTGTAGTATTTGCAGAAGCAGAATCATCATCATCATCATTAGCAGCAGCATCAGCATCACCGTCATCAGCATTATCATCAGTAGTAGTGTAGTATTTGTAGAAGCAGAATCACCACCATCATCATTAGCAGCAGCAGCAGCATCACCGTCATCAGCATTATCATCAGTAGAAGTGTAGTATTTGCAGAAGCAGAATCATCATCATCATCATCATTAGCAGCAGCATCAGCATCAGCATCACCGTCATCAGCATTATCATCAGTAGTAGTGTAGTATTTGTAGAAGCAGAATCACCATCATCATCATTAGCAGCAGCATCAGCATCACCGTCATCAGCATTATCATCAGTAGTAGTGTAGTATTTGCAGAAGCAGCATTCGTAACGACAGTAGATGATACACTATACTGACTCCGAGCCGACCAGTCCTTGCTTTACCCCTTTAATGCTGAGCGCGAAGCAGGGGAACAGCAAGTACCATCTTTTAACGTCTTTTGGTATGACCCACGACCTTCCGCTCTCCGGACCGACGCTCTAACCACTACGGAAGCGGTCTGTAATTTAGTAGTAGTAGTAGTAGTAGCAATGTTAGTAGTAGTAGTTGTAGTAGTAGTAGTAGTAGTAGTTGTCGTAGTAATGCAGTATTAGTAACAGTATTAATGCTAATTATGTTGGTAGTAGTAATTGTAATAATGGTAGTAATGACACTATACTAGCAGTAATAAGTAATATTAGGTGTAGTAGTAGTAGTAGTAGTAGTAGTAGTAGCAGTAGTTGTAGTGGCAGTAGTAGCTTTTGTAGTTGTTTCGGTAATAGTTGGTGTTGTTGTGATGATAGTATTAGTAGTAATAGTAGTAGTAGTAGTAGTAGTAATACTACTACTAGAGTAGTAGTAGTAGTAATATTAGTAGTAGTAGTAGTAATAGTAGTAGTAGTAGTAGTAATAGTAGTAGTAGTAGTAGTAGTAGTAATAGTAGTAGTAGTAATAGTAGTAGTAGTAGTAGTAGTAATAGTAGTAGTAGTAGTAGTAGTAGTAGTAGTAGTAATATTATTATTAGTAGTAGTAATAGAGTAGTAGTAGTATTAGTAGTAGTCGTCGTCGTAGTGCTGGTGCCGGTGTTGGTGACGGTGGTGGTATTTCTCATAACGCTATAATGAGTAGGTATTCCGCAGAAGCTTAAGAGATTCAGTAGGCAGACATAATTAAATGAGCGCGCCACATTAATGATTAACTTGTTGACATTGTTGTACTAGACCACGCTTCTAACTTCGTATTCATCGCGCATCCGTAATGTGTAGACAGCGTGACAGCAATAACGTGTACACTATTCCGTACAATCATAATAGATTACGACAAAACATGTTGAGATCCTTTTCTCACCAACAACAACAAATATATGACGTCACGAATCGGGCGATTTTTTTTTTCTTATGTACAGAAATGCATATTGCCATTTGGTCATTGTCGAAACATTAAAATCGGATTGTATTTATGTATGTCAATTACAACTTTAAGATCGTGACATGCATTATGGTTATGTTCGTTTTTACTTATGCTCTGCAGATTGTTTCAATATGTATAGAGTGTGCATAAATACGGAATAATATCAAATGCAGACGTGCATTAAGTATAATGATACTGTCTACTGTGTTTACTTCCATATGTAAGGAAATATCGCCGTGTACTTGTACATGTATTACTTTGTGGAAATACCGGGATTGTAGTGACCGTAAACAGGTGATGTCTGTGCAGCCAAAGCATGTCCACCATGCTGTACACAATAGGATGCATGTAGGCAAAGTATAGTATTAAACACAATTAATTGCATGTTAGTTTTGAAGATAAATAGCAACTCCAATGATGTTTGTCTGTTTTAGATTATGAATGCTCGTCGATTATCATTTAGCACGATATATGTGTTAAGTGAACGAAAACTCGTAACGCTATGGCATAATGGTTGCGTGGGTCTTCTGTACTATCTGCACTGCTATTTTACGACACCACATACTACGATATCAACGTTTATTAGGAAGATAAAGGTAACTCATATTATATATAGTATATAATAGTATATCAAATACATATCTCCTTCATCCAATAAGAAATGAAAAATTCCCACAAAACAACAAAAAAACACAGTGTCGTAGTGAATCTTTTCTTTGTATACTGAAACACGCGAGCCATCTTCATCAGAAAATAATTCCAATAAATAAAGTTGGTAATAATGACATTGTATTGCCACGTAGGAATACCACAGGATTGCGCATATGTGATTAGTACGGTCAGTTATGCAGCAAAGTAAAGAACTATTTCATTTCCAAATTACCGCTCTCCGACATTTTTATGGCGATTTATATGGGTCATTCCCGTTATGTTTCCATCACAAATACACTTAAACGTCTACGTTTCAAATATTCCTACATCAAGTAAGAATATGTATTTTCTAAGATAACGGTCTTGTCGCAAGTAGTCTTATCTTTCAGATTCAGCTACTAGTGGCATTCCCAAGAGTTGCGTCGTACCCGAACTTCGCTTTATCGCCCGAATATCGTCATGTGTTTAATCATAGCGATAGTCCAATATTGTACGATCGTCTCGCAGTAAAGTTGAGGCATCGCACATAAAGATAAGGAGACCATTGCCGCTGTGCCGGGCGAGTTTCTATTTAAAATGTTGCGCTTCTCGCCGACGAGTTGTCGTTATCACTCAGGGAACGACATGTAACATTACAGAATGCACGTTGAACTGTTTCAAAATGTTTGCTCCAGTATGGTATGGAAGTTAGTTAATGTTCCCCGCGGACAGTGAGTACGTACTTCACACTCACGTGCGCGTGCGCATACACACACACACACACACATACAAACACACACACACACACACACACACACACACACACACATACATATATACACCCATCACGCTCACATACACCCGAAGACACAGACACACACATACATGTACATACACACACACACACATCCTCTTACTCACACACGCGCATACACACACACACACACACACAATCACAAACGCCCCGCACATGCATACACACACACACACACACACACACACACAAACATACATACAGCATAAACTCGTTGTGTGGAGCTCACATACTAGGATATGAATGCTTCTACCTAAAAGGATCTAGTCCATGTTGTTTATATTGTGTAATAACTATGTACATGTATGTGTCAGTCATCAATATTCTTGTTATCAGATATATACAATATACTAGTAATCGTTCCTTTCGAAATAGTTGGAACTTAGTTGTATGTTACACTTATAAACCGCACACACTATATAAATGTACATGTACATGTACCTTGCATGGGTATCTGGGGTTGTTCCCCTGTTTCTCCTAATTCCGAATTACCAATAATGTGGCATCGTGCAAACAATCGCTATAACATCCTGATTAACAAAGCTGATCTTATAAGCCGGTATCCACTCGACGAATGGGTGAGTGGTATGACGTGAAAATCAGTCTTAATCCGACCCCCCTGTGTAATCCTGCCCACCCCAACCACCCGTACCCCTCACCCCCGGAGGCAAGTGTGTCCTTTATCTGTTAATGAAATGCAAGGCTTAAAAGTACATTTATTTTCTGGGTTTATATCCGTCCGTTTGGACCAGCTACTTTATTATCAGTGCATACCAAGTGCCATGAGAGTAAATAATAGTTGATGTCCCATGATGAATTGTGATATCATATCATAACGTTCAGAATAGCTTTACCCTTTACACTTGTATTAAACTTGCATAATCAATTAATTGCATTCTTTTCGATACCAGGGGCCGTATTCTGACTAAGAAGTTCTTAAGTTTGAAGTTTCGAGAACACGGCTCCAGAGTCTTACATTTGTACATGGATCAAGTATTATGTTACATATCGGCCTGTTTGGTGCATTTCTTCATTCTGAGAAAGGCACACAAATCTCATGACAGGCATGCATACAGTTCTACGATATTTACACTCGTGGTAATACACCTGCTGGCGTGCTCGCTCCGTGATCGTCTGCCTTGTGTCTCTCGTCCGTGGAGCATCTCAGCCCGCCGTGACATCCCCGCCGCCAGATACACGCAAAGAGGAGGATTCGGGTCATTTCCGGCTTAGATGACCCGTGCAGGGGAGGTGACCCAATATGCAGTAACACCGCCTAACACGGTCTTAGTCTGTCTTCTCTTGTGTAAACCCGGACGCCAGTTGGTAATTCCATGATGACAGTAATCCAACCACGGGCCACGGTTCGTCGGGCTGGAAAAACATTGCGAGAAAAACCCCAGGATACCTAGAAATTAATTATCTCGGCAAAACGAGCGTGGCTGTTGTGTAACCGTATGGAGACTGAAACCAGTCTGCGGTAGACA
Organism: Clypeosectus delectus; assembly: GCA_032355325.1. NCBI lineage: Eukaryota > Metazoa > Mollusca > Gastropoda > Lepetellida > Lepetodrilidae > Clypeosectus > Clypeosectus delectus. The sequence continues at coordinate 20,638 of JAULBO010044450.1, read as the reverse complement.
GTGACCGGTACGTATATCTGCATCATGCATAATAATGCGCTATACAGTTCATTACGGGAAGCCTAGTCGATGATCTGCCCAGTCGTGTTGTATGTTCCTGCTGACGTTTCATAGCAGTGCATTGGACACACACACAGACGCTGGTTTATGCAATTATATGCGTGACATCCGCGTGAAGACAATTCATAACTATACATACCACAGCACACCTACAAAATACGAGGCGCACACTCATTATGCATATCCGTACACAGACTGTGTGATGTCATGTTCATTCCAGTAACCGGAATAGTCTATAGAGAAGGGGACACAACTTTAACTTGAGTCGAAATTGGAACCGGAAATGCTTATTTTTCTTCTGCATTATCCGTAATCTTCGATTCCTAATAACATGGTATGCCATACATTGTTTAAGGACATGGGACCGGTTGCACGACGCTCTTGTAGCGCTACAATAGTTGTAACTGGGCTCCCGCTACAATAGCAAAGTGTAGGCCCTACAACTATTGTAGCATACAAGAGCGTCGTGCAAGTTTCGATGACCATAACGGACAAACAGGAACCTGCCGTCTTTCGCATCGAGGATAGCACTAACTTACAGGAATGCCTCAAGCCAGTTCTGACGCTAACACAGTGGGCACAGAAGACACAATACAGAGAACAAATACAGTACAGTATGCATGTCCATGTTCTCTTAGAGGAAAGAGGGTGATATATCAGCAATAATGAAAATGTAATACTTCCAACACACGTGGCATATGCACTGTTAACGCAACACGCACTACGGGAACGTCGAGAAGAGATAAGAATTAAACGCAAACAGTAAAAGTGTTAATATATGTACAATTAACTTATGAACACGTACTATTATGGAGATCAACGTTTAAGGAAACGTTCGCCCATTTGCGACGGCATATGCATGCAATAATTGAATTAATAATGCTGGGGCCGTATTCTCGAAACTTCTTAAGCCCTAAGTTCGTAAGTACTAAGAATTTGCCCTGACTGGTTTTCTGCTTATGACAATTTTATAGAGACCTTTTCTGACTAAGAAATTCTTAAGTTACGAAGTTTCGAGAATAGGGCCCCTGTACTATTGGTAAAATACAGGAGCAAACATGTAACATCTGTAGCACTGAATGTCGAAGTAAACCTGCGAGCACCGGCTGCCACCACCCTTAGGTTACGTTATATAGCATAATCTTTTAACAAGAAAACTCATCTGAATGTTATGTAGTACCCACTCTATATAAAAAATCCACCTTTGCCGTCTTTGCATTCATAATTATCGACTACTAATGACTAGCGTGGACTCTGTGAAGGCGGAACAATCAGACGGCATAGCGTCATGTTTCAGGTCGCGGAGGTAGCAGCGTTATAAACAATGGAATTAACCCAGTCCATCACGCAAACGCGCCATTGTTACCTGGGGCCTCGTGGACAAAACGGTGGATTTAACTCGTGCCGAAATGACACTCAATATATTGTATCCAATAACCCTCGGAATATGTCATGTAATGTAATGCCACAACAATAGTCTCTTCAGACAATATCGCTGTCTAGTTGACACGTCAAATGGTATATATATACTGTGTAGAACAGCCATGGCATAGTGTACCTGTATCCTATTCTGTACGGACTTAAGTCTGTGTTAATATACTCTTAACCTAAATGAGACCGTACGGTTACAAATACTGTAAATAAATATGTAATGTCTATGAGGCGAGATATATACAGTAGTTATCAAATAATTATATCTTCTAGGATGGATAATTTGTAATGGTTATGATTGGGCAATATGGTCACTATTCACCTGATATTTCCTGATTATGTATTATCCGGAAAATGTGTCACTGGTATTTTCCAATATGTATTTATATTAAATATTTTATTCCGGAAAAGTATGATTGTTTTTTTCTTATTATTATACCACTGACCAATTGGATTACCGGTATCACATATTTACATGTAAATGTGTATATAAAATTCAACAAAAACATTACCGTTACGATTCGAGTTGAGGCATGTAATGTGTAAACACTAGATCATCAATATAATATTTATTATAAACTATGAGAACACTGTAGAACTAACTTCTGTTCCACAAAGTTAAGTTCATCTATAGAGCGTGGTGTCATTGTTCCCCCTGAACATGCAGAACGCTCAGTCGCCCGGGGGAGGACAACTCCTCGTCCTTTCCCCGTCAACTCAAGAGCGACGCCAATTTCATGTTCCATAAAACTCTGTCTTACTTCAAGGTGACTGAATCAAGTTATGTTAAAACGATTGCAGATTTTAATCAGAGAGCTATTCTCGACTTTGAGACTTAATGGATCGGGCATAAGTTAACATGCTTTATCGATTTAAGTACAATGCTTACAAACACCTAACATTAATAAAAAAAAATAAGTTCCCTTCCATATCTGCCTGAAATGCTAGTATACGTGTTTAATAAAACAAACACTGTTTTTTTTTTTTTTTTTTTACACGCTATATTTTCAAACGGTACATGGATTAATTTGGAAGCAGCTGCTTGTGGTTTTACAATGTAACCATAGTCACCGTAACCATAGTACTGAAGTTATATGTGTTTTTTTCACTCTGTGCCAACACACCATTGAGATTGGAACAGTGGGAAGTAACGTCAATAACTGCTAAACGACGGAATAGTAATTTAACGTTGTCGTGTTGAGTACACTACACACAATGGACACATACACGCACGCCAAACGCATGAGCCACTACAATACTATGTATTAAAACCTTAGACAGTATATAACTATGGTACAATGTTATACTCCATCTCCAAATGGCAGTGTCTATCTAATACCGTACATGTACATAAGCTATATACTGTCTGCTTGTCTGTATAGTGTTCTATGGTACCCGACCGCAGTATACGTCTGGTGGTGTCTGTACCAACATTGCCATGGCGTCAAGTTGTTCGTCACTTCATTGTTACGCGTTTCTCGCCTTTGGTCAAATCAGCGTCTTGTTGTGATATGTATACATACCTTTTCTCTGACCTAATCACAGTTGTTCTAAGACGCTGCTTTCGCTCCCATCCCCCTCTTAACACGAACACGCCCACAGGCTAGGTTTATTAAGTGTTGACAAAATGAACTCGCGTTTATGATCCGTAAACGGGCGTTTAAATGGCGGGCATGAAAGATGTGCCCAAACTCAGGGATTGACGGCACATGGCATTCCTTGCCCGAGGGTGAGCGAAGATTGTCTCCAACCTCCCATCGGCCCAGGGTGGCCACGTTCTTAGGCACCCTCGGGGTACATTCAGAACATACCTACCCGACGGACGCCTCCTCAGCGAACCATACCGTATGTTTACCCTGTTCACAATGGAGTTTATACCCCGTGGCTAGGCCGTCACAATCAGAACATCTCCGCGCGATCTCTGCTATCTTGATCATCTCGTAAATGTCACAGGGGCAAGGAAACGCACAGTAAGACAATGGTAGACACTCGATGGAGACACTTTTGCGCCAAACAACACTTTAATTGTAATTTCGAATACCTCTTGCTAATTACGATTTGGTTTGTTGATAAGCTTGATGGGTGTTTTCCCATGGCCAAAAGCGGGAAGAAATTATTGCGAAACGACTTGAATAGGCGAACGTCTGAAATGATAAGTCGGCCACCGTCACATTCGTGCTGTCATTACCACGAATAACAATAGAACATCAGTGTCAGAATCAACGTATATACTAATACAACTGCAATGTCTAAGGATCATAGTGTACACTTATGTCGTATAGGGGCGGGGATAACACAGTGGCTTAACAATGGCGACATCATATGTTGTGTTGCCAAAGCGTGTTATGAAATTCTAAAATTACGAAGAGGTAATTTCTATTACTTCTAAGTGTAGTTGTTGTACATACGTACATATCTTAGATATGACTGTCAAGTGTGTAGGTGTACGCGTATATACTGTACATCATGACATTAATGCGAGCATAATATTAATGCGAAAAGTGCTATGTGCATACAGTCGCATTCATTTGATGCAAATTTACTGAATGGATGTTGAACCAACATGAATGGAGGCATGATCGATCGCATTTAATTTATGTCGCGTTCTGTCTAAAATCAAGGTGTCGCATTAAATCATAGTCGCAGTAATATCATGATTTACATGTAAGTATGGTAGTCTGTGCCACGGACCCTGTTCCCAACCAAATACTCCTAATCCAAACCTCTCCCATCAACAAAAGCAAGTCTAGATTTTCTGGGGAACAGGGGTTAAAGTAGTCTGTGTACAGACCCCGTTCTCAACGAAATACTCCGATTCCAAATCCCTACCATGAACAAAAGCAAGTCTAGATTTACTGGGGAACAGGTTAGATTTTCAGAGGCTCCTTTCATATATATATTATACCCATCAGTAGAATTTATTTAAAATAATTTACTTTCATTTACGTTACTAGCCAGGGGCCCTATTCTCGAAACTTCTTAACTTAAGAACTTCTTAGTCTGAAAATATATCTTTAACATTGCCATAAACAGAGAACCAGTTAGGAAATTCTTAGTACTTACGATCTTCTTAAGACTTACGAGTTCCTAATAAACAAAGGGGATGTGAAATAAAGTAGTCGCACATTATTTCGTTTTCCATCATGTACCCCAAACACAATACACTGTACATAGTATGTTGTGCTTAAACTATAATTATTGTTGTTTAATCAGACCCATTGTATTTTGAAGGATCATGTTTACGTTGGTAAACTAGCTTATGCACTGTTTTAAGCATTCGCCACCTATAAGGCATCACAGACATCATCTCAGATACTATACTATGACAACTATATACATGTATACAGCGAGCTGTGACTATTATTGGTACCATATTATTACGGACGTTGGCGGGGCCGATTAATAACGCCTTCCATACGACATACTTTATGACTTCGCAAAGTGTAATCAGATTGGCAAAGCGCTTTGTTTAAAGTGGCATAAACCAGGTTTATTACTATAAATACTACTACTACAACAACTAATAATACTAATACTGTCACCACCACTATTACTACGACTATCAATACTATTAATACTAATATATCATTTTCATAAAACAGGTGGTAACATATCGTAACCGACAATTGCGTGTCCTTTATACTTTGCAGTGAATAGCAATATGATTCGTGTCGTCATTGATGTGCCATCAATCTTAGATCACAGGTCAATGGCATAGAGGGAGATAACCGAGTGTTGATTCCGAGTCGCATACCATGATAACTGTTATGGATATAATAATAAACGCTCACAAAATAATGGGTGTATGGCATGTTAAGGATTTGTTTGGAATATGACATTGTGTCTATTGGATCAAAGGTACTAGTATTAAACATTATTCTGCACATTTAGTATTTTAGACTTTCTTTTAACCGTTACACATGGGTAAAACAGATTCCCACAGGGACAAACAAAACTGCATAATCCCTCACTCACTCGATTTACTTGTACAATAATTTATTTGGAGAATTAAACAAAATATCTAGAGGTGTGTTAATTAGACCTGCGTGAACGTTTATTAAAATCTATTAGTTTCACACACTAATTACTGAACACTGACAAACGATAAAAGAGAACACGCGACTTAATTCGATACTATTGGTGTGCATGTATTCGTACACCTAGGGACAGACAATTTTGATACTATTGGTGTGCATGTATTCGTACTTCTACGGACAGACAGTGTTGATGCTATTAGTATTGGTGTGCATGTATTCGTACATCTAGGGACAGACAGTTGTGATACTATTGGTGTGCATGTATTCGTACTTCTAGGGACAGACAGTGTTGATGCTATTGGTGTGCATGTCTTCGTACATCTAGGGACAGACAGTTGTGATACTATTGGTGTGCATGTATTCGTACTTCTAGGGACAGACAGTGTTGATGCTATTGGTGTGCATGTCTTCGTACATCTAGGGACAGACAGTTGTGATACTATTGGTGTGCATGTATTCGTACTTCTAGAGACAGACAGTGTTGATGCTATTGGTGTGCATGTATTCGTACTTCTAGGGACATACAATTTTGATATTATTGGTGTGCATGTATTCGTACTTCTAGGGACAGACAGTGTTGATGCTATTGGTGTGCATGTATTCGTACTTATAGGGACATACAGTGTTGATGCTATTGGTGTGCATGTATTCGTACTTCTAGGGACAGACAGTGTTGATGCTATTGGTGTGCATTTATTCGTACTTCTAGGGACAGACAGTGTTGATGCTATTGGTGTGCATGTATTCGTACTTCTAGGGACAGACAGTGTTGATGCTATTGGTGTGAATGTATTCGTACTTCTAGGGACAGACATTGTTGATGCTATTTGTGTGCATGTATTCGTACATCTAGGGACAGACAATTTTGATATTATCGGTGTGCATGTATTCGTACTTCTAGGGACAGACAGTGTTGATGCTATCGGTGTGCATGCATTCGTACATCTAGGGACAGACAGTTGTGATACTATTGGTGTGCATGTGTTCGTACATCTAGGGACAGACAGTGTTGATGCTATTGGTGTGAATGTATTCGTACTTCTAGGGACAGACAATGTTAATGCTATTGGTGTGCATGTATTCGTACATCTAGGGACAGACACTTTTGATATTATCGGTGTGCATGTATTAGTACATCTAAGGACAGACAGTTTTGATACTATTGGTGTGCATGTATTCGTACATCTAGGGACAGACAGTTGTGATACTATTGGTGTGCATGTGTTCGTACATCTAGGGACAGATAGCTTTGACATCAAGAAGGGCGTAAATGACCTGAATGACAAGACGTATATTGTATTATATTAGCCTGACAATTGACTACTTGCAAAATTTAACAATCTTTTCTTGCTTCATTTACGCCAGATCCCCCGATAAAGTTCCGACCATTTGAACGTACAGAATGAATGGAAGGCGCTCGCCTTAGAATGGTGTCTATGTTTGCGCCAACGGTTGCGTTGAATGGCTTTACGACATGTCTGAGTTATACAGGATATATATTGCCAATCTATGTATCGGGTGTTTTGACGTAATGGTAACATTGTTATTCTTTCACACACGTAGTAAAAACAAGATGTTTTAAATGTATTATTGTGTATATCTATTCTTTTAAACATATTAAATATAAACATATGTTTTGTTTGTTTGTGTCTTGTTTTAGTGTTATAGTATTTACTTTGTAATGCATTCTTCAGCAAGAAAGCTTATTCGTAAACCCAATCGTGTATACAGTAGTATACTAGTAGACTATCAATAGTCTCAGAGGATGAAAGTAAATTATTTTTAATCAATTATACTGATGGGTATAATATATATATGAAAGGAGCCTCTGAAAATCTTTAACCTCTTGCTTTTCTTAATGGGAGAGATTTGGAATAGGAGTATTTCGTTGAGAACAGGGTCTGTACACAGACTAACAGTAGTACAATACACATGCGTAGCCCATTTCACCAACATGTATTTCTTGATATACCGTGCAAGCCTAAATTTCGCTTGTTCTATTTGATTTTAAAATGAAAATATAGATCAACTACAGTATGTTTAGATGTGGGCAAAACTTAGATAATAGTATTTGTCAGTGGCTTGGCTAATACAATGAATTCGTGGAATTATAAGTGGCAACTGATAATAGTGCAACATTGATTAATGTGTTACATAATTTGAACCTAATATAATATTGCACATCACGGAATGCAGGCAGACAAATCAGCAGTTTATTATCAGTCAGATCTTTAGTTTGAGTGCAAAGCAGGCGGATCAATACAATATAGTACCAATGCACGTTAAACAAAATAAAATAATAAAACAAAGAATAATAGTAAACCCCAGTTTTTTATTTTGATTCTCACTCCAATAGAATAATAGATACATTGTGTGTGGTGTTATATTAACATGGCATGAATGTATACACGTACATGTACTGCTCTATGCCATTTTATTATCCACACACACACACACACACACACACACACACACACACTCACACTCACACTCACACACACACACACACACACACACACACACACACACACTCAAAGGCACATCTAAAGACACACAATAATTACACACATAAACACAAATAAAGAAACATACACGTACACACGCACAAACACAGAACAACATACAAGTCTCAAAGCCAGAAGGTCCCCCAAAAATCGACATCAGGTTCAATCCACCCTAACGTAACCATTCTATCCTCCCTTACACCCAACCTCACAACATCACCCTCCTCTCCCCCACCCAACACACCAACACACCAACAACCCAACTATTAGCGTATTAAATCAGACTGTGCACACCACTTTCTTGACAGAAGTTGAGTTGTGCGTTCGACAAGGAACACATTTTTGCCGCTGTGACTTTAGCAAGTATCCAGTGGTGAGATACCGGGAACTGGGTGTAACCTTCCACCGAGAGGTACAATGGCATGATTGATGTAGCCATACTTCAGACAACATAATGCTTTTTGGTTTACACTCCAGCATAAAAGCTCCCCGTTTTCAACACATTCTACAGAGACGTTCAAAAACGTCCGAGCAAAAGTCAACTAATTTTCAGGTTGGCGCCGTGTTTAGTCAGAGTCATCTGTCAAAGACTGGCTACTACTATGGAATTGCTCTCTGTTAAACAAAACGCTGTTCCTCGGGCATAATTACCCTCCGAACTTCATACTATTTCTCTTAGAAACTGCTAATTATTTTGTTTCCAAAAGTCTTCAATACATTGTATAATGCATGTGCGTGAATGCAAAGTCACGTGATACCTGTATTTATGGCTATGATATATTTGTTTTAAATATGTAAATACAAGAAGCATGATAAATATTTTACAATATGTCTAGTTTATGTATTGCAACTTTTAGGATAATGTTTTTCGTTGCAGACAGTTCTAATAGATTTATGAAAAATCATGCTTTACTCAGTTTTGTAAAGTTGCTTCTTCCATGATTAATACGAAACCAATCCAAACAACTCAAGACACCTTGACCTTTATATTGTTTTTAAGATTGAACGATATGTGAATAATATGTATATGACTATTTGTTTTCATTTCGAAAGCTAATTATGATAGTTCACAATGTATTTAATTCACCCGCAATACAAGCACATGTCAGCGGTTTGAATTATTATGCATTCCAGATTTGAATATTGTATAGCGAATAACAAGTCACTATACTGTGCCTATAATAATGTATTGTCAATGCCACAAATAACGTTGACTTGAACGATTTTATGATATAAAACCTTTTAACACATTATTTCTGTTGTTCCTCTGATATAGTATTTATATATTATTAATATCTCATTAAGTTACAGTATCTGTATTCCATAAATCTTCATTTCATTTGAAAATATCATTATTCGGAAGAAATTACAACCATTTCTAAATTATCTTTTCTTTGTCTCCCGTTTTATTTCTTCCCTCCCTCTCTTATCCTCTCTCCCACTCATATTTATGATTCTAATCTTCCTCACTTTCCCTATCTCGCTCTCTCTCTCGCTCTCTCTCTATATATCTCTTTCTTTCTCTCTCTCTCTCTCTCGCTCTCTCTCTCTCTATCGCTCTATCTATCTCTATCGCTCTCTCTCGTTCCCCCTCTCATCTACATGTATAGATTTCTCTTTCACCCCCTCTCTCTCGCCCCTCTCTCTTTCTCTCACATTAATACAATAATGTATTGAACACATTGCGCTTACAGAAAACTGCTGCTTGTGTACACAGATTAAGTATAATGTTAATACTTTGTAGTTTGAGAATAGTACGTTTTAAAGAATGGTATCCTAATTATTCTATGAGAATGAATGGTCACATAATACTTGAATGAGTTGCCACACGGTATATCATTCATAGATGTGTATTATAATATTGTTACATGACATTTGACTCCGTTACCACAATGGCATGCCATTTGAACCGGTTGCTATACGATATTTTGAATGAGTTGTCACATTATATCAGCCATTTGAAGATTTGGAATAAATTCGCACAGAACATTTAAATACAGACCGTTACCAGATGTCATCTAAAAGGATGAAGCCATTTACAACTCAAATTTGATGTGGCCACAATGGCACTTTCAAGAACGAGATGTCAAATAATATTTGAAGAATTGAAAATTTAATGTCAACTGACATTTTTAAAACGGATACTACATGACATTTGAAACAAAATTAATTGTCACGTAATATGTTAAAGTAATTATTGATACATGAATTGAAAAGTGACTACAACTTGTAACGTTTTGAAAGATTTAGAGTATTTAGATACGTTATACGCACAGTTGGCGCTGTGTGTGTGTATGTGTGTGTGTGTGTGTGTGTGTGTGTGTGTGTGTGTGTGTGTGTGTGTGTATGTGTGTATGATGGTGTGTGTATATATATATTTATATCGACATAGTTAGACATGTAGTCAACACGCTACGGGACGTGTTCACACGGTGTTCGTGAAGTTTCTTCAAAGTGCCCAGACATACTAGTATAATAAATGGCAAATGTCTTGCATACCACATTTAGATTACCTTACAGCGACTTCGAGAGTTTAATATTTTTAAAGTATGCATGCTACCACAAATCATATATGAATTATGTTAAGTAGGTGTAACAATCTATATTTACGCTTGCAGAAATTCTATAAAATTCTATAGTGATTGCTCTACAAAGTAAGATGCATGTACTAGTAATTATAAATAATAAAGTGAATTGTATACGTTAAGGAGACGGATTTGTACTAAGTTGTCTAATACTATATAACAAAAAAAAATGGATAGTACGTTGATTACTAAGTGATATTAGTGTTAGTATTCCGCATGTATATGTGGTAATATGTGATTTAAAACATACATAAATGTCAGTATATGGTTAGAATGAAAACAACAACCAGGAAGTGAATATAAGGTAAATAGCCAATAGTAAGGTTTGTACGTAAATATTATGTTTAAATGATAAACCAGTCAGTTCTGGTTGTGAAACGATGCGTTCAATCTATACGCATTCATTCAGTGACTGTATTGATTTTGTATCAGCAAGGAAAACATTAATAATTATATCAAATATATATTCCCAAATGATATCTATAGTGTATTTATGTTAATCTAGTTTGCATTCAGAATATGTATTAAACTATTTATGTGTTTGTGTGTGTCTCTGTGTATTATATATGTATTGTTGTAAGCTGTATGTATCTGCTTATGTGTGTACGTACGTGTGTGTATGCGCGCCTGTGTGTAATGTGTTTGTCTTTGTCTTTGCGTGTGCGCGCGCGAATGTGTTGTGTGTATACAGCTAACTAGTGTCATGATATACCTCCTCTGAAACATATATGAATTATAACCAGCGTTTATGGCTTAACTTTTAGGCTCTATGTTAAATTTAGACTATTTTGCATAACATACATATAATGGTCTAAAAGTTACCTATTTAATGCATGGTATATCATATGTAATATTACAATCAAAATTATTGGATTAGTTATAAAATATGCATACATTATTGTTCATTCAGCACGTGCTGGAGTTCTGCCACGAAAATAATGTATTGGAAAACCATGATTGGAATGGGAGATTGAGTAACGCGTGGAATCAATGCATTTAACTGAATGTGGATGCTTGGTCGCACAGGAAAATACATTTCACAGCTGAGTTGCACACGAACTAAAATGCATTTCGATCGATAACTCCGGGCACAGCTAAGTGTTACCTATTATTTAGAAATACACAATGCATAGCGTGATCGCAGATACATGTCGAGGAAAGGAGCTTTAAAATGACTACATATTTCCTATGACGATTTTTTTGTTTTTTTGTTTCAGTTCCGGTTTTGTTTGTTGGGATTTTGTATTTCGCTGTTTAGGTTTCATTGATTTTCAGCTTCACTCTAGAAATAATATTTCGCAATCTCCGAACGATACTGGTTTGTTTTCATCCAATCTGAACCAGTTTAAAAACGAAATGCTACCTCTATGAATGTGTATCTCATTTGCATTCTTGGAGGCTACGAAGCACATTGCCTTTTACGTTAAAAGATGGTACTTGCTGTTTCCCTGCTTGGCGCTCAGCATTAAAGGGGTAAAGCAAGGACTGGTGGGCTCTGAGTCAGTATAATGTGTCTGAATGGCGTATCTGCGGAATGATATTCCAGTGAACTAGCTCTATACAGACTGGTGAAATACCCAGACTGGCACAAGCAGGCATATACACTTACACACATGCTTACACTGCATATAAGCCGTGATATGAGCACGCTTTTGAAAGCGGCTTTAAACCCCAACTATCAACAACAAAAACATTGCCTTTGGTTATTGGCACTCTATTGGCAATGCTCGAAATTAATGACTTAGTTGTTGAGATTAAGTCTTATTTCGGTAATGTTTAAAAAGATCGTTGCCCAATCCAACCCCAAGCAACTAGCCATAACCAAATGTGAAATGCGTCTTAATTTAAAAACAACGGATATTTATATTTAGATAGCACCGATATGAATGAATAAATGAATGAATAATCTGTATTTCCTCCAATAGTTTCGGATAGGACACGCTTGTCTCTGTGCGTTTAGTTGCATCATGCACATGCCATGTGTAGACTAGATATACATGTGCAGCTACTAATAGGTGGTATGGTTTAAATTGGTTCCGGATGTATAATAATTTTCCCGTCATGCCTATCGTTGAGAACAATTTAAATCTGTGTGGTCCTTCCGTTGGAGGAGATAATTTCTGCGAGATCTAGTCGTGATAGAAAGCAACCTTCACACGAACACGTTCATGCCTATCGCAGTGGTGTGTAACCAGTGGTCTGGGTTCTTTGTTTTACGGTTTTCTCAAAATTCTTCTTTTTCTTCATAACGATGAGCAGGAAAACAATGGCGCCTCTTGGATAGCGCCCCCTGGAATAGTTGCGTCAATGCCTTCGCAGTATCTGTATGAAGTCATATTGCAGTATATTCTCTACGAAACATTCTGACCATGATTTGCCCTCTCTCGTTTCTGGTAGCATTCTGGACATCTTCAATCTCAGGGATGAGTGAGTGATTTTGGGCTTAACGTCCCAGATGGAATCTTGCATCCATACAGGAACGATAAGCAACAATTCACGCACTAATTAAATTCCGATAGTTTGTATCTCGACTTAAAGTCTTACCCCTTCGATATGGAAATATTGAAATCTCCATTTGTATACAAATATTTTCATAAGGCAAAAATATGACAACGAATATGATAATTGTTTCTTTCTTTTTAGTACGGATGAATTAGAACTGATGTGTACAATGTTGAGCAGACACGTGTACATGTATGTACAGATAAAACATGATATATATTAACCCATACACAAAACGTGAGATTCTTATATGAAGAAAGAAAAACAACTGCAAACGATGCCGTAGAGAGGTGGTGGAATGTCGGCCCCGCCTCTATTCGGTCACGTGATCACGCTAGCAGAGCAACTCTGTAACTTGGTTCTCTGTTCGTCTGGTTGCCGTTCGTCTGACGGTCACACAAATTATTCTCACGAAAATTGCACCTTAATTGTAGACGAACCACCCCCTATAGAAGTCCGATATGGAGCTCTGCTCATTGTCGCCGTTGCCTATATATGTATATATCTACCCAGTATCTGAATAGGACGCACCCGCATTACGTGTACGCATACACTGTTGATGTGGTGATATGCATGGACACTACAGACTAGAGAAATGCGATCAGTTGCCATCCGCCATGTTGTGGGTCATGGCCATGCCACTTTAAAAACAATGATCTATACACTTGCATAAATTATAACAAACATTACAATTCTCTCATTTGAAGAGTAACGAGTAAATATAATATCAACAAAAATTATTGTCCGTCATACACCAAGAGCGTTTTAAGACTCGAAAGTCGTGTCCGACTGATCGTCTTTTTTAAAAAAAAGGTCCTCTGACGCAGTCCGTATACACCACTCAAAAACACACACAGGAAATGTGGCAGAGTTGGCTCACCGTGAATATAATACTTTGATTTGAAGCCCTCATTGTCTCGAGTCCAATATGATATATGAGTCAAGTGACCGCCATTCAAAAAGTCCCCGGATCAATTTTCCCGGTCGTCGCGGTGTGTGTTCTTGGAGACTATGCGGCGCTGCAACACAACCGATACGGGGGTTTGGGTGGGTGGGTCGGGGTGTGAGTGTACACCCTACGCAGTCCATGCACACGTCATCCACGGTCGCATGCGAGTCGACCCGTCCCCCTGCCCCCAAGAAAAGAGTTCTCACTACACATTGACACGCATACGGTGGGTGCATCCAATACCCCCCGACCCCACCCCGTTTCACGGAATCTCTCGGTAGTTTCACAGAACTTCTCGTAGTTTTAGGGTGCGACTCGGCGCTTATAAAGTCGGCGAAACCCGACCCGACTCCCCGCCACGGGCGCCCGGGTACTTTGTAAGTGTCCACAACGGTTAGAACATGTATGCGTAGATTTCGCTGTTGTATAAACACACATCTTCCAGCGAGAAGACAGTTTAGCACGGCTGAGCACTTGTTGAAACTGAAATGCACCCAACTGTCTCTTTTACTCATGGAATAACAGTTCGGCGGAGTGATTTTTCGTCTGAAGGGGGGTAAACATGTACCCGACTGTCCTCATTGAATGCTTCTCGTTTAGTTGTAGAAGACGTCCTTTTGTCGCCTGGAAGGGAAGTTCTACACTCGCGCGACACACGGCGGCCGGAAGTGTACATGAACACAAACGACGCGACGTACGCAGCAGACGAGACGTTTTTTCAGACGACTTTCGCTGTCCTGGTTGGAAACTGCATCCGGTCGCTTGAGTGCTGGTGTCAGTAGAAACGTACAGCAACATTACAAGAAAAAAACGTCTAACCCATGGCTCCCACCATGTTGGAGGCTGTGGAGAGGTTGAGTCCCGCTGAGGTCATGCTAGGCATCGAAGGGAACGAAGACGTGAACGACGACTGTAACGTTGGTGGGTAGTTACTGGCGAAGCCGCCGGACAGAGAACCGAGACTAGGACCTTGGCTGTGGTGTCCCGAGTGGTGCGTCATGAATCCGCCGCCCAACGAGCCTCCCCCGGTCATGTACGGGTTCATCTGCGCGTGCATTCCGTGGTTCATGTGGTGACCGAATCCCAGACCCTTGTCCAGAGGTTTGAAGAGGTCGTTCATGCCGCCCATCCCCTTCCCTTTCTTCTTGCTCTTTGTGGACATCTTCCGGTTCCGGGTTTGAATGCCATCTTTCTTCATGGTGAGAGGGCGGTTCACCTGGAATATAAAAAAACAGTTGAAGTCAGTTTAATTAACGAAATAAAATTATCGTTAAACAGAATTGATAATATTGTATTTTCTTCTGACATATAATTTCGTAAGAATATATTGAAATTATCATTAATAAACCAAAGTTTATTATAACCCCCCCCCCCCCCCCCGATCGCTTACCTACCACCCCGTACACTCCAACCTTGTCATCCCGCCCATGTCAGCCCCAACCTCACCCTAAATTCAACCCCAACATGACCCCCCTGTTTTCGTATTATGTGTGCTAAGCAGCTGCTCCTACGTTTGATGGGAGTTCGCCCTGCTTTCGTACACGCATGACTAGCGAAACAACAATACTAAATGAAGCCATATTATTTGGGGCATAAAGATATAATGCAGAAATACAGGACACTGCTAAACACGAAATAAAACCGATTTGATACACTTAATGAATGACCGAATGGGTCATTAGAATTAAGGGACGCCAACCGTCCACTTCCGGAGTTTACCTTTGGGGCGATTATTTTTAGACCGGCAACAATGAGACCTATAGTCAGTCAGGTTCATCAAATAACCTTTTGCGCTTTTCATTTCATAGCCAATTAGTCGTTAAATTCGCGAAAATATGCATAAACAGCCAATCAGATAGAAATTATGTTGGTTTTTTTTTGTCAAGTGAAAATGGGTGATGATGCTTATCGAGATTCGAAACAGTCGTCTGGGAGAAACATGACTTTCTAACCTTTTCAGCGTTTTATAGGTTGACATAAAATTGTAACCAAAGCATGATTGACTGCAAGGCTTTGCTATGCAAGTCGATATATACAGAGAGCCTATTCTTCTAGTCAGTTTGCCTACATGAAATATTCAAAAATTCCCCGCTTTTAAACGAACGTTAAATAAACATAATCCTTCAAGAATCTCTACGATATTTGGATGCACAGTGGTGTTGGTTTCTAGTATAGCTGTTAAAATGTGATGAATGATGTATATTTTAAGAAAGATCGTTAGAACATTAGCACAAAGCCGAGATTGGGAAACATTAAACGAAACGCTAAGAAATCCCTAGTGACTGCATTGACCAAAATGATAGATCGCAATAATGTTAATTGCTGTGCACGTTTACAAAATGTAATTAATAATGTATACTATATAATATTATATATTTATATATTATATAAACACACAAGGATTGATGCATATTTCGAGAAAAATTACGTGATTTTAAATTGTCAAACATAATCTTACTAGTATAGTATCTATTGTTTTCGTGTGCAATAGGGCCTATTAATAAACCACATAGATAATATCGCTTCACTCACTAGTCTGGTTTGAGCCATTGGAAATGCACGTTGAATAATATTACGATTAGGAAAATAATATTTAATTTTGTTCGAAATAATTTCCTCGCGGGTAAAGTATACATAACCATTGCTGCACCACTTCTGGTGCATTAAGTCAAGGATTAGAAAGTACTCTCAAATTTGTGTTTTTCATCTGTATGTTCGAAATAATAGATACTTTAGCTAGCAAAGCTATTTGGACAAAAATGATACTTTAACGATATAATTGGACGGCAGTAGGCTATGATCTGATAACAGTTCGTTCTGGGGGTTTCCTAGTTGGCTCGATGCTGCCAAGTCGTTGCCGGGGAAAAGCGGCCTATTCCTCGTATATCGATTCGATCATCTTCTCCATAAGCTGGGCCCGCCTATCGAATTAACCTTCCAATTATAGAGTCAAATGAAAGATTTTCTGCACGCCGCTCTCTGGCTATTCGCTGACAGAGACGAGCGTCAGAGAAGTATTTCCAATTTAAATGGTTTAATTTTGTCTTCACGTCCAGGCGCTTTCAATTAAAATGAGGAATTGCCATAGACTATAGATCGGTAATACCATCTCTTTGCCTAGGATGCGCAATTCTGCTTGCGGATCTTTCTAAGTTGGTTAAAACAGTACATCCCCGATATGTGTAAGGTACTATAATGTCGACTAGTGCAAGATACGTGTCTGCGCATGACCACGGTACTATATATCCGTTACTGGTGTCAAATGCGTCATTATAATATATGTATTTACCAATGCTATTTAAACAAAATACACGGTTAAACCAAATGCAACATTTTGGAAATGAAATTGTTACATTTCACAAACATACGCTCACACGCACACACGGCTGTAATCCGGTCTGTACTAATCGTGGCATTGTTTGCGACAACAAAAAGACTTGTCCCTGTCTACGAGACATACAGACGCAGCGTCTACGGAAACGTGGGTGGCAAATCGACATTATCTGCCCGCCTTCTCGTATTTGAAAACATCTTTCTTTCAGCGAGCCAAATACAGTTCGTCAGCATGCGCCGGTCTTTGTTCGAATTCAGCCATGTGCCTCCGACAGGGCTCCGTTCTCTAAGCTGGCCAGGTATGATCGGGAAAAAAAAGTACAATGTGGTCGCAAGCTCGTTTACTCAGCCTGCGTTTTCCCCTTTGTCTGTGACCACTCGAATCTTATGCGTCCATTGACGGCGTCCCCTCCTACGATTATCTCAAGTGTTCATCACCACACGATTTTAGTCGGCTTAATTCGCCGCGCCGAGCCGGGCCGAAAGGAACGCATGCGGAGTTAATGAACTCCCCCGTCAACAACTGTTTACGCTACATCCCGAACGTCAAATCGCGGCGACATTAGATCATTAACTAACGAGTGTCTTTCCCCTCCCCCTTCCCGCAATCCGTAGCTAAGTGAACAACGACGGAAAGGTGACAGACACCTAAAAGGAAAGACGTCTTTGGAAAAGGGAGGGGAGGCGACGACGACAGGAGACTGAAGTTTGACCGCGGGCCATCACGACGGGATGTCCTTTACGTTACTCCATATATTTAGACTCTCGTTTTAGAAAAGGGCATTATTAAACCTTTGTGTAGAACCGCCCCCTCGCTGAGACACTCCGAGAACACGGTGCGTACTTTCTTTGTAGGACGTTGTAAAAAGCAACCCCAGTTCGTGCCATGAAAACAAATTATTTTAAATCAAGCACACCAGCAGGCCTAAGGACGAGAAGTCTGTATGTAATAGTATTGTTATAACACGACAACGCGGCTTCGAGAAACAATGAACGCAAATGTGCGGCGGCACGTTGATGGGGACGGAAACTTGCTCGGGCCCCGCCATGTTGAAAGCAAATTTGAAATTCGAAGTAACAATTCTCTCGGTTTAATGGTCACGCATCCACGTCTTCTGGACGTCAACTCTCCCAGTAATTACCCGCGTTCCCCCCATCTCTAATTGGGCCCCTTTCTCTCCTCGTCTGATGGCCCTGTCTTTGGTCAAACAATACATCCCAGACCGGCTTTCTCAATTTGTCCAACTACCCGACGCCAGAGAAAGAGAGTTGCTCTTTTACCAAGCCCAGACCGGCGACACCTAATGTAAAGGTAGGAAGCAGCAGGGGTTGATAAGTGGCGTTGGCTACGTTGAACCTCCAACGAAATATTATAACGTGCTTGACGTTTGAACGAAACCGCCGTTTGACAACGTTTCTGCTTAGAGCTTCATTATTCAGAAGTAAGCAAGCCTTATCTGCATTACGCTATGACCTGCGCTTGGCTTAAATGAAGCATAAAACTATGCATATGCGCACGGTGAGTTGCGGATAAATCGTTAATCACACTAGTTAATGTATAATGCATGATAGAAGCGAGGTCTATTGATGAAAGATCGGAATTCATAGCTCGCTGATTTCCTAGCCGAACGTGCAGTACCAGTTGCAGACTATTGGTTTGGACATCAGCACTGCGTTTCACGAAACCGGTGTGTATTTATGTCCGACGTAAATCAAACGACACGTCACTTCCTGCTATAGCGAAGCCATGGGATACACCCAGATTTACGTCGGACGTAAATATACACACTGTTCGTGAAACGCAGCCCTGGACTAACTAGTTACATAATAAAAACCTACGCAACCGGATGCATATTGATGTTGGGGAAGAGGGAGGTAGAACAGGAACGATGAAGAGAAAGGGATGTGCGAGAGATGGGAGAAATAAAGAGAGAGAGAGAGAGAGGTGGGCAGTGAGGAAGAGGTAGAGGTAGATGTATTAAACATTAAACATGCATTATTCGAGGTTATTATTTTCGCATCAGTTTACAACGATCGATCCCGCGTGCACATACATGCACAACGGCGCGCACTCTGTGCAGAACAGAGCAAGGAGTTCTCCCAACAGTGCTACATCCTAGAGCAAGGGACTTCTCTCATATCATCGCAGGGCTCTCTTGGCTGGCTGGCTTGTACCGTACGTACCACAAGAGATGGAGTTCGGAGTATGTCGGGAAGGGCTCATGAAATTCAATCGCGCGTGTCGAACTTTTCCGACTGACTCCGCTGTGTCTGACGACACTGCCGGCGAACAGACCTAATCGTTACAGCTTTGATCTCGGCAATTTCTATATTACGATGGGAGCAACTCGAGACACGGTGTGGGTAGGGAGTGGGGCCAGTGTGTCCGCCTGCCTGGCGCGGGGTGGGGCGGAAGAGAGAGGTTGTCGACAACGCCAGCATCACGGAACGGGTTACGGGTTGTGCACACGTGGATGATAAACTGAGTTTTGCCAACAGGTGAAAACGATGAGGATGCGCTGTATATAATCGAAATGGAATAGGGAGATGCACGGAGTTTGAGAGCTGTCCGGAGATGTGAAAGCTTTTATGCTGAGCTGGACACTCGTAATAAATCATGCAGCTTAAAGTTTCCAAACCTTGTGTTTAAATGTTTGGGATATTTTATGTGAGACAACATTTTATGCTTAATTTTGACATGAAGCAACACGAATATAACAAACGAAAATCTTATGTCTTATATTCCGCCATGCCCGTGCATGTGCGTGTTTTTCTATGCATCTGAAAAGTGTTTGAAACAATTCACAAAACTCTGGCACATCTGGCGTTTTTATTTTATAGAAAAGTTGTCGTGAACAAAAATCTGATCAGATAGTGACTAGCAAGTGTAAATTCGGGATGCGACATCTGGTGTTTGAAGAGACAGTATAATACAAATCTGCAGAGGTGGAGGCTAATACATACATATGTTTCATCAAAATAATTGTGAATATGCACACCCGAAAACAATTGCGTTAACGCCTCTACGTTCATTGCAATCAGTTCAAGCCTATAGCGCGCGCGCGCGTGTGTGTATGTGCGTGTGAGAGAGAGAGAGAGAGAGAGGGGGGAAGAGTGTGTGTGTGTGTATGTGTGAGAGAGAGGAACACAGAGAGAGTGAGTGTGTGTCTGTGTGTGTATGTGTGTGTGTGTGTGTGTGTGTGTGTGTGTGTGTGTGTGTGTGTGTGTGTGTGTGTG
>JAULBO010044228.1:0-11668 GCA_032355325.1 Clypeosectus delectus | reverse complement strand
CCTGTATCTAGGAGAGCTTTGACGACGTGGTCATTCAGTGCGATTTCCATTTCAGTGGGTGTTCCTACTAGTCCATCCATGTAGTTCCTTAATTAGCATGTCACTTTTGTAGAAACTTTAAGTATTTTATCAATGGCATATATTTCTTCATAAACATCGACAAACGTTTTGTTTATAAAATCGAAAGAAAAATTACAACAGAAGTCGATACATTAGAGTGGAGGCTACATGTATGTAAGTCTAGACTTCCTGGACTGTTACGATTTGCACATTCGGGTCACCTCGTGTCACGGAACATGATGTCACGGGCGCCTATACATTGCTAACATTGCAGATTCTGACTGGTTTCCTTCCTGTGGTTGTTGTTGTTGTTGTGAAGCGGTTTTTTCCGGTCAGACCGGAGCCACCTATGATCGCATGTGTGTCAGCTTCCATCTTGTACGGGTGGCACTGTTGCGCAAATGGGCACCCCCAAAAAATGACTAATGTTTGAGAAAAAGAGGGTGACGTCATTCATTGACGGCTGTTTGACGGTGACCTTAAAAAAAAAGTAATATAACGAAAATATCCCCACTAATATGTCTCACTAACATACTGCAAAGTATATAATAAATAGATATATTCTTTGCGTACTCTGAACATGAAATATCAACATTTCTAATGAGACCATTGCTTCCCCGGAACATGTACTCACTCACGTTCTTTCATCCAGTTAACCCACCATGCTGGTATAATCAAAATCCATGTTTTTGTATATGGCACATCGGGTTGTCTTCGGTATGGAGAAGATTAAGGTAGATAAGGCACGCCAATGGGTATGCCACCCCTCATGTTAGCTGCATCTACGTAGATAAACTCACCAGAACATATTTTGTTATCATATTTATCAACATGAATTTATTTCAAGAAACTCAAAATAAAATAATTATGCGGATTTTGTTTCTTACGTTTTGTTTTGCTATATTTGAGGGTGGGAATATGTGTAACACGTACATCTAACATCATTGAATAAGTAATTAATGTTGAAATATTGCATTGAATATCACCTGATAAGAACACGCAACAAAGTTCAGAACAAGGATATAAAAAAAGTGATGTGGGTTGTTCAAAACTCTGTTGACTAGTTGTAAAAGTGAATCCAAACTTTCAACACTACACACAGACAGTTTGCCTTCTAATGGAGATTAATAATTAATTACAGAAATTTGTCTTTACACCAATGAATACTAGTTTCAATTGCCTGTTTGCAGTTATCCTCGTTGTCGTAGCGTAAACTGCTGTAGAAGAATCTGGATTAGAGCTGACACAATCATTCGTATAAATAATGAACAGCGGTGGTGATAGGACACACCCTTGGGGAGCAGTATTAGAAAACTGTTCCACGTATTGGTGTTTACACTAAATTTTGAAGTGATTGAAATGCCACGTAATGCAAAGTGATATCCCTCTCCTATCGATTGCTCATATCAATTTGATACCTCATGTTGCACGATCAAATAATATGTGACAGCACAATTCGTAGATCACCAGGTAAAGGCAATAGGTACATATAATGTCCTATAGAATGAACATACTCAGTATTTGGGAAACGAGTTTTAGTTTGCGTTCAATGGGCAAAGTTATATACTGTATGCGGAATACCTACCAATATGACGATACCCACACCCTTGCTGTTAGTGTTGTTACATCACGCGTTCGTATCGACTGCCAGTCAGTATACATGTGCTGTGTTCGAGTGTCAACTTCGGCTACATATTCCAGTGAGCTAGCTTTATAAAACTGATGGAATTTCAGTCAAGAACAATCTGGCATAAATACACATGCATGCAAGCCGTGATATGAGAACACGAATGTCGAAAGTGGCTCTAAACCCCATAACAACAACAACAACAACAACAACAACAACGACATCACTCTGCTATGAAGAATGGTTAAATGCTACCACTAGTGTGTATACTAGTACATTACACATACTTACTCCATGTTGATCACGCTGTTTATTAATTGTATGTCTATATTATTTGCATTTTTGCATTTTGAACTTCAATCAACAACAACAATAACACCCACGTCTCCATGTACTTTTTTTCAGCACGTGCGCATGCTTTGTTTTGAAATACGTCAAACGGTTACTTTTTGTTCTTTATTCCGGAAGAGCAATGAAAATCAGTGTTTCACTTTAAATTGGAAGGAAGATCAGATTGTTCACAATCGATAAATATCCGACACTTTAGGCAGAAGGAATGACGGCTACCTACGTATTGAAGCGTACGAGACCAGACTCATTACCGTTGTCTGCGTGAACCCCGTGGGTGGGAGGTCTGGACGCAGTGGGGTGGAGGTGGTGGTACCGTGGGGATGGACTGGTAATAGACTCAGTACATGTGTACTAGTATATTAATATGTTATCGCATGTGAGTACGAGTATGTTTGTGTTGGAGGTGTTATTTAGTGTGTGTGTGTGTGTGTGTGTGTGTGTGTGTGTGTGCCATGTGTGTGTGTGTGTGTGTGTGTGTGTGTTTTATTTGTAAAATATATTAAATGTATTCCCTGTTATAAAACTACACCCCCCCCCCCCCACCACCACCCCCACACACACAGACACTGATTGCTCAGGACATCTATTCTCGAAGATTTCTTAACTAAGAACATTCATAGTCAGAAAAGGTCTCTATAAAATTGTCATAAGCAGAAACCCAGTTAGGCAAATTCGAGAATACGGCCCCAGATCATTATTCTCCTAAACGTCTAATGAATTCATGACGTGCATATATTCTTTCATCACTCCCTGTGTTACACTCGCCAGCGGTGCAACATTACAATTCCTAATAGAAATTCTATTAACATGACTTGTGTGATTGTATAACTAACTTTGGTTTGTTAAAATATGTCACGTGCACAAATTCAAGCACAATTAATTTGCGATTGAACGTCGTCTAATTCAGAATATTATATCGGTGGAATTTGAGAGTTTTTGTAGTAATGTTAGAAGGGAGGCAAGTCACTATTGTTTAGAATGTATATGTATCAATTCAATTCAATATTGAATTAATTTAAACACCTCAAGCTACGTGTCCGGTGTTAAATTCAATTTAGAAGGTATCAATTAACGATTGATACCTATAAACTCCAAACAGTAGATCGTTATTCACTAATTAAATTAAATGGTATTAACAGAAATCTAAATGCTTAAGCCGGTCTTGGTGGTAGCTGCGAACGTCTCCTACAGCGTGTACGTCTTCGTTAATGGCTGCCAGAATAGCCGTGACAGTGGCACCGTTCGCCACTTAAACGAGATCGTGAACAATTAGTGATAATACTCGCATGGCCTTCCTCGTGGTTATATGACATTATAAAACAATAAACACGCAAAGCGGGACTACCTTTGGACACCGCTGTCGTGATAATCTGTCACCAGTTCTGTCAGTTTACTTTGTAGTAATCAACATTAATCCTTTGCATATGGACATTGAGTCCCACCCCGGCAGAGAATACTACAGGCTATATAGTGTCGTTTAAGTCTCACTTAATTACAGCTGATGTGGGTTTTTTTTTATACACAAAATGCGATTGGGTGTGTGAGTGAATGAGTGCTTATGGAGTACTGCTGGAATATTTTACATCCATTTGAGAGGATTAAACATGTAATAGAACCGGAAGGTTATGACAGTTATTTGTAACATAAGTGGTATGACAGTTCTTTGGAACAGGAATGATATGCCAGTTCTATGGAATAGCAAGGGTATGCGATAATGCCAGTTCTATGGAATAAGAAGAGATTGGCAGTTCTATAGAACCGGATGGTTATGACAGTTCTTTCGAACATAATATTATGGTATGGCAGTTCTATAGAACCGGATGGTTATGACAGTTCTTTCGAACATAATATTATGGTATGGCAGTTCTATGGAATAGAAATAATAAGAAGAGTATGGAATATGAGGTTAGATGCATTACGTGAATGCACAGCGACAGAAAGGAGATGGATTGGGACGCTGGTTGATATTGGAGGCATTAATACATGTGACATGTGTGTATATTGGAATATATCCAGATTGTGTGATGTGTTAATTAAATCAGTACACACTTTATCTTGGCATGCCACCTGTCGTATCTCTAGCTTTCTTTAGCCAGTCATCCTGCCATGAGTCTTGTTGTTTCAAGAACTGACAGTCAAACTTAAAATATCAGACATATTTAGATCGCAGATGCATTATAAAAAGGTTTCTTTACTCATATAGTTGTCCTATGCATCCACCAATTCCCAGCAATGTTTGAAGAACGTTACCAGAGAAATATTATTTTTTCTGGAATGGGTTTAAATGTTACCAGAAAAAAATAGGTACATTCGGTGTCATTCGTTTGCATAATAGTCCATGAGTTGGACTTTATATTTTAATTTGTGAAACGATAATAGACGTCTTCAGAATATGAGCGGCTTGTGTTATTGTATACCTGTTTCACTTGCTTCTCGCTTCATGGCTAATGATGTAGGATCAGTTAGTGCAGACGCATTGGATTGAACATTGCATCTGAACTTATTGACACAAAAAAGTGAGAAGATATAAAGTTCATTATCAATATCCTGCAGCTGTTATTTTCTCTTATGCCATGTATACATGATTCCTTTGAAGAGAATGAACAACTTTAGACAACTGGATTTATATTGGAGTGACACCGCTATATGTGTGCTTTAGAACGCCAAGTAATTCAATTGAACAATGTATAAAAGGAACCCATTTAAATTTGGATAGCATTTGTCTATGGCTGGCCATGTCGAATATCAAAAGTGATTATTTGAATACACTAGTATCTTTTTTTCTGGAAAAGTTTGCGAATCCAAATGTCACCTTCATTCAGCTGTGTTGCATTCAACTACACAGGCATCATGCCGCACATAGATTATTTCAAGGACACGTGTTTCATATTTAGCGTTCAGCTGAAATGTAGAATTATAATACATAAAGTTTACCATTTTTCGTGGTTCAGCGAAATGTTTACTGCAATTTTATTCACAGCTCAACGTAGCGAGACACACCGTTATATGAATGAATTAACCTGGACATAAAAAATACAAAAAAACCCAGCAAAAAGCAGATATAAAATGAACCTGGCTATAAATGTACTCTGCACTTATTACTTGTAGCTTATGTATCTCACGTTATCTCCCCTTATGTATCTCTCATATTATATCACTGTATGTCACTGTATATCACTGAATCCACCTTATTATATCACTATCTCACATACCACTGTATTAAAGACACCTATCTGTAATTGTTCGTCAAAATTTGGTCGATATAGTTTAACGACGACAGTTCCACGAATTCCTGTCTGAAGTGCAAAGCATGTACGCTCACACGGTGCGATCTGGTTTGAATCGACGGGTCTATACGACCGATCGACCCGTGTGAGTGGACCTTATGTCAACATTATTCCACCTGCTACCCACATGTTTATGCGTAACTCTATAATCTGATGTCATCGGAATCCATATACATATATGCACGTTTTACTTTGTCATACTGGCGTAACCTAATAATAAGAATTCCTTCAATATCATCATGTATTACGAATTTACCCGTAAAAGGCGATGCAGACACATTAAAGTCTCAATTATGCATCTTGATCTAATGTTCCACGTCATAAATCAGTGAGGGTTTGTCCTAGCCAATGTCACATCGAAATGACAATAGGTCTATTGGCACAGGCCTTCGTGTTCAGCGAGCATGGCTATATAGAAGTTTCAAGTTGCGTTAGTACATCTGTGAGCCACCAACCGTAGCACATGAGACATACAGCTGTATACATAAATAACATGGTGAGAAAGAAAACAAATGAAAAAAATGAAAAAAAATGATAAAAATGTAAAAAATGGGGAAGTTTTTAAAAATAAATAAATACAAATAGATAAACAAAAAAAGTAAATAACGTGTGTACAATCATGGGCGAGCCAATAACTAGTATGATGATATATTATTATGTGTTTATTTTTTAACTAGACCGAGTTTTAAATCGTTTGTCTTTGTTTGGGTCATTATTCTTTTAATGGAGTTAGTTTTGGACCAGCTCCAGGCTATATATTTAAACGTCGACGTGAATGATAAGTGAACACATTTGTAAAGACAACTCGCGGGTGAATGACACATGCGTTAAGGACACAACCTATTGTAGATGAAGGACACAACTTTTTGAAGGTTAAGGACAAAACCTAGTGACGGAGTTCTGTTTGAGACAAAGATATAGTCTGCAGAAATACTTTTGACAGATTCCCCCTTGACTGTACAATACGAAGACTTTACGTGTACTTTAATATTGCAACAGACCACGTCGATCCCATGAATGGAACCCTGGTTGCCTGGATGCGAGTTCAATACTCTATCGACTTCGCCAGAACCCCTCTGGCCGAGACCAGTAGGAACATTTAATATCTTCCCCCTCAACGTGGCGACTCATCCACGACGTCAATAATCCAATAACCACAAAGTCACCTGTACCAGGAATTCAATGTGTGACACTTCAGTGAGAACAGCCTGCAAGAAACAACCCCAATACACGTTGTGTGCCGCAGCTATGGCGATCATGCCGATCCAGTGATTCGAATCCGGGTTGCGTGGATGTGAGTCGAGTACTCTACCGACTTCTCCAATGAGGAAACCCTTCTGGCCGAGACAAGTAGTAGGAGTATTAATATATCACACACGACAATAACATGTCATACTGTAGATTGCGAATGCATTGCATGACACCACGAACAAACAATTAAGTACGTAGGATGATGCGACCTTGTACGATTAAACCAAGTTCCTGTCCCATTGGGATATTTCAGAGGGTGTTCTTCAACTATGGTGTAGTTGGAGTCGCCAACAGTGCATCGGTAATAGCATACTGTCCCCAGACAAGACACGATTAACTCATTTGTAATCCCATCCCCCAGAGTATGACCCGCGGATCAGTAGAATGGCAAGGGTGTCGTCCACGATGTTTCTTTCCCAGCAATAATGACCGAGCTTTGTCTTTGAAGCTAAATTAGTTGTGCATGTACATGTCCACAACCCAGACGCGAGTCATGTTCATCTGAATAATAATGGCGATTCTTGTTTGAAACCGCATTACGGTATTCTAGCATAGCCAATTCCATCTGAGTAGGAAATGGCGAGTGAGTGAGGGAACTGTGGTGCCTAACGTCTCTGTGAGAACATTTCACCCGTAGGCGACGATGAATATATGCATTACACTATGGATGGATTAAAAGGAAATTCGGCATGAAAAACATACATCATATATAAACGTGTTTTTTTTTATATATTAATAAAGGTAATGATAAAAGTATTGATGGGATAATAATTATGTAATGGTGAATTAAAACTTACGGTACAAACCAATTTCCAAGTAGCGAATGGAGGATGCATTTCGTGCACATTTCATTGGGAATTGATTTATCAATAACACATCAAGATTTATTTCTGCCAAGACTCATAATAAATTAGTTTCTTTTCAATACGTTGCATATCTATGGAATACTTCCATATGTTGCACAAAGGCCGTCTCTAGATCCGTCACTAGATTGGCATGCCTCATCCCCTTACGTAAACCACGGGTCTGAAATGCATTAGCTCTCTTTAACATTACGTAATAACGCAAGTTCCGCATGGAATGACTCGCAGATTGCATTAAGATTGCGTTCACCAATTTCCTTTCGACAGTAAATCGCACCTGATATTCTTTAGCATTACATGAGGACAAGGGGAAAACAGGGAATACTGTTCATGCTTGACATGCGCTATACGACTCTGCGCATTGGACGACACATCCGCTGAAGATTCCGGTCCCAGATACTGGATTGATCCAAACCAACGTCTGCTTGTGTATAATAGAGAATACTAAACGAGCTTCCGTGTCATAACCACAATGTTGTCAACGTGTGTCTCAGTGTGGGGCAGGACCGAATCCGAGATACTCTCTAGCGTTAAGTAACTACCGGGTATCTATGTTTGTTTGTTAGGCATGACACACAATGGCGATCACTATTTATAAATCGTTCGTGATACTAAAACTCAATTATGACATGCAAGTATACCTACACAACTCGAAATACCATGGGCCGTATTCTCGAAACTTCGTACATTTGTAAGTACTCAGAATTTGCCTAACTGGGTTTCTGCTTATGCTAATTCTATAGAGATCTTTTCTGACTAAGAAGTTCTTCAGTATCGAGAATATGGCCCCTGGGCCTCGTTTCTCAGAACTATTTTAGCCCTACAATTGTTGTGACTGGTCTCCGGCTACAATATAACGTGTTCAGCTAACGATAATTGTCGGCTACAATTGTTCAACAATGTGCAACGGCGCCCAGCACGGGGATTATATACGATCTGTGAGCATGTCTCTATGTCCAATTTCAATAGTCGTAAAAGTGATGGTCAGATACTGGTTATTAACAATGCAGGAAAGGCATATAGTGTCCTATATTTACACTAATAGGATTAGCCAATGAGCAGACTCGGAACTGCCCAGAGGGAGAAACCGTGCCGAGTAAATACCAGTATCGTTATTATTCATTCCGCATATCCGGCCAGTAAGTGTGATGTAACGCCCCCGCGGGTACTCGTTCGAATCCCGCCGTAAACATAGCCGGCAAAATATAGTATCGTGTTTCGCATCCGATCCCCGCTTTGTCGCGAGACACGCCGGCCATTGTCATTAAATCAGCGTTCAGGCCTCTCGCACTGGCAACGTCCTTGACGTCAACGTCTGGAGTGGCAGCAGACTCGATGGAAGTAGGATTTTTTACAATAAACCTATTCTATTCTAGAATATGTCTAACATGAACATCTGCGTTTACTCGTCAGTAGAAACCTGGGGGTGCGTTCAATGTGACAAAGGATGGGTAAGCCGCTGAGTTAAACTAGTTCCCTGTCCTGTATACGATTCATACGACTCTTGAGACAAAGACCAGTTTAGTAAGCTGGCTTATAAGACTTTGTTACATTGAACGCACCCCTGAAGTACACAATACATGTAACTAGTTGTTTTTGTGCCTGTGTGGAATTTGGGTTTAAAGACTCTTTCAATAACGTTGTTCTAATTATCTCGGCTTGTAACGCATGTGTATGCATGTCTGCTTGTACTAGTCTGGATTTCAACCGGTTTTATAATGCGAATCACAATCTAGAATATCATGCCACAGTTTGAACATGGACCCCCCCCCCTCCCCACACACACACACACACACACCCACACACACATCACACACCCCTACCCACCCCCACCCCCACCAACCATCGGACCCATTATTATGAATCTAAACCGACCGGTCTGTGCGTGTACCTCCTGTAATGCTGAGCGCAAAGGGAGGAAATCAAGAACCATTTTTAAAATATGTATTGGTATGACGTGACCAGGGTTCGAACCTTCCAACTTTCCTCTCTCCGGGCCGACGCTC
Organism: Clypeosectus delectus; assembly: GCA_032355325.1. Lineage (NCBI taxonomy): Eukaryota > Metazoa > Mollusca > Gastropoda > Lepetellida > Lepetodrilidae > Clypeosectus > Clypeosectus delectus. Next base: position 2,223 of record JAULBO010044228.1, on the reverse strand, counting down.
TATCTATAGAGGCGGTCGAAAAAGCCTGGCGATTGTTTTCTAAAGTACAGCAATAGTGTCTGGAGGCTAGCTCGAGGTAGCTACACTATTTTATTCCGCACTGAATTGTTATGGGAAATTAACTTCGACATCTGATATGACATGATGTCTCGTTTGTTGTCAGTATGGCTGCCTGGGCGTTGATTATTCCGGTCTAAAGAATCCAAGAACCAGGCATTCATTAACACACAATGTAAATATTGTATATGAGTTTGAATTGAAGGTAGAAGTGGGCTTAGGACGCAACATTCGCTCATGGACCGAGCAATTTCGTTAATACCATTGACTCGCATGTATAAGTGCAGAGTCCTTGAATCTATCTCCATCATTCAAGATGCTGGACCAGATAAATGCGAACAAGTGAAGTCATTACCACAGTCGATTTGCGTTATTTCGGTGTATAGTTGAATACGACAACTTAAATAAAGGCCCTGCATGTTTCATTGGGAGGCAAGTTTGCGTAGACATAATATTATTCGTTATGTTATCTGATTCAGACAGGTTGTTTGTCCATAGCATATTTACGCAGCTCATGCGTGTCTACTACATGTCTGAATTCTCACTTAATCCATTTCAACGTATTCATTATAGCAGCAAGTGCATTGGCAAACTTTCCAATAAAGGCTATACATCTCTGTATACTGGAATTATTCTGGGTGCGCCCCGGGAAAGTAATTCACCAATACATCGGACACATTTTTGAATCTTACTATACCCGAAATAGAAACCCAGCAGGGAATGCACGTGAAATGTTCATTCTAACATCACGTGTATGAATAACGCAATTTGATTGACCAAAATACGTCACGTGCGCAAATTCAGGCGCAATCAATTTGCGAATGAAAATCGTCTGATTCAGAATACATTTCGGTGGAATTTGATAGTTTTTGTTAGAAAGGGGAACATAATTTTATTGCTTGACTGTGTGGACATCGCAGCTCAACGTGCCGGTGTTTACTCTTCGCCCAACATGAAACATTTATTTACCAAGGTTCCTGAGCACGTCGTATTATCGTTTCTAAAGGAAATTGGGTTATACCAAAAGTTTTAATTCACAATTCCATAATTGTTATAACAGCAATAATTATATCATTTTCTGTATTCAAACATATACATACTTTTTAATCCAACCTTTTTGGCATGTTTTTCATGCTGCATTTTATTTTAATCCATCTATAATGTAATATAAATAAATATTATCGTCACGTATGGGTGAAATATTCTCGCTGTGACGTTAAACAACAATTCACTCACTCACTTAGAAAGGGGATAAATGCACTACTGGAGTAGTATTGTTTGGAATTCATAGGTACTGTTTCATTCGTTATCATGCAATGACAATCTTAATCTACTATCATGAAATTACGTTTTATTGGAATTTGGGACACACTTTCAGCGGAATGTGTGCGGCAGAATGAATGAAATTGAGCATACAATCATATTGCTGCCAGTCAAATGTGACGATTCGTGTATAGACCCGACTTAGCCACGGATAAACTCTGACGGATATCGAAAATATCGGTAGGCTTTATTATGCCGAGATCTTGACTCATTGCATGATAAACTAATTTATTAGTGGTCGGGTGTTGGAAAGCTATAATTCCGAGCAAAAGCCTCTGGTACAAATCCCGCACCGGATTCCGGAAAGGTTCCCGGAAGTTATATTTCCGGCGCGATTATAATGGGAGTCGCTGTCTGTACTGCGCTCTTACCCTAACCCTGGCAGTTCATACAATGTATCATACTTGTTTCTGTTAGTACCAATCGGTGCTCGCAGGTTTACTGCTATATTCAGCGCTACGGATGTTGCAGGTTTCCTCAAGCCATGACATGAGTGGAGAAACATAGGAATGGGCGCATTAATTTCCTAATGATCACCACTGACTACTTGGCCTATTTTTATTAAGACTTTATTTACCCGTTTCTGTTCCAAGTGGGTCAGTTAATACCGCACATCAGCGTGGGAGTTTCTGCATCGTGTTCACTTCCGTTCGTGCAATCTAACGCTGTTGATCTGTACACGTCCGTCATTACGAAGGGGAGATAACCTTTGTTATGAAGGACTCACCTAATTAGGTCAACCTTGATACCGACTCAATTACATCTACTTATAGACTATCAATAGTCTCAGAGGATGAAAGTAAATTATTTTTAATAAATTCTACTGATGGGTATAATATATAT
>JAULBO010044117.1:7500-11670 GCA_032355325.1 Clypeosectus delectus | reverse complement strand
GCCATAAAATGTTTTACTGTACCCCTCAAGCACACACACCCCACCCCACCCCACCCCACCCCACCCCACCCCACCCCACACACACACACACGTGACGCAGCTAGTTCTATCACAAAAACACATGGCACACCACACACACACACACACACACAAACACAAACACATGGCACACACACACACACACGTGACGCAGCTAGTTCTATCACAAAAACACATGGCACACCACACACACACAGCAGGTCACTCGATCTATCACAAAAACATATATGGCACACCACACACACACACACACACACACACACACACACACACAGCAGGTCACTCGATCTATCACAAAAACACACATGGCACAACACACACACACACACAAACACGCACACAAAAACACGCACACATGGCACACACACATGGCACACACATGGCACACACACATCGCACACACACACACACGTGAAGCAGGTAGTTCTATCACAAAAACACATGCATCCATAATTTGTCCTCTTTGCCATGTTCTCGCTGCGATATTAACCAGAACAATTCACTGGCTCGCCCCCTCTTCACCATGGGAGTGTTTCGTCAATATTGAATGCTGATTACTAGTATATGTTTATCGTAGAATTCCATAGTTTGGAAGAAGTGTGACACACGTTGGTCGCTCGCTGTTGCAGGTGTACGACAAAGCCGACATGCAGGAAGAGAGGAGTCGAATCAGCAGAGCCCTCGGCACCGTCAAGGACGATGCTCTCATCAAGCGGGTGCACGAGTTTGCATTGAGCGTACGTCCTGTAATAGAATGCCTCCACTGCTTAATGGTTACAGAGTCGGCCTAGGAATTGGAAATATCAAGGGTTTGAGTCATGGATTGTGGCATACCAATTTAACTAGCTTTATATGTAACAAATTATGTTTTGTTAAACCTGTGAGAATTTTCTTTTCGAACAGATTGGGAATGAAATATTCCATTGATTTAAAATTTCTTTCAGCTTAGTTTTGTTGTTCAGGCCCTGATTTCTCCAAACAAACTTGAGTTTGAGATTTTGCTCAGCTGAGATTTCTCCCATTGACACAGTGCTATAACTTGAGGGAAATCTCAGCTGGGTTTGAGTTTATATTCAACACCGAGTCAATGGGAGAAATCTCAGCTGAGCGATAAATCGGGCCTGCACACAAACCGATTTTATTCTCATAAAAAAATGGTCCTGTGTACACGGTAACTGTATCTTCTGCAGGACAAGGTCAGAGCTCAAGACGCAGTGTTCGTCATTACCGGGGCAACCGGCTCAGTCAGGGGGAGAGAACTCACATGGGAGTTTGTCAAGAAGAACTGGGATCACCTGAAGGTGCTGTATCACAGTTTCCTGTTGGCCAGACTCGTGAAGGTACGTAGCATACAGTTTACATGTAGAATTTACCGCCTCCGTGGCGCAGTGGTTGGAGCGTCGGCCCGGAGAGCAGAAGGTCGTGGGTTCAAATCCTCGGCTGCGTCATAACAAAATACGTTAACAGATGGTACTTGCTGTTTCACTGCTTGGCGCTCAGCATTAAAGGGGTTGACTGCTTGGCTCGGAGTCTGAACTGTGGAATGATATTCCAGCACATGTAGTACTACGTAGTACTACTTTTCACTACGGGCTTGGAGGGTGTAGTATTTGTAGGAAAAGCAACAGCGTGGTAACAACCGTATACGCGCATGACCAAAGCATCTACCGTTCAGTGAAGCACTACTGTAGGAAAAAGTAGCCTAGTGTAGTGTATGACATGTAGCATGCGCTGAACGCAGCCCTGAACGCAGCCCTGGTTTATCCATCTTTATGAGTGCGTATACTTTCTATTTCAGTCGTCGACAGAAAGCTTTGCTACGGAGGAATTGGCCAAAGAAGTCGAGGTATGTACAATCGGAGATACTTATACCAGTATATATATATGTAAAATGGTTAACGCTCCATGGGTGTTGCAGTTTTTTGGTAAGTTGCCGTAAAATTGTTAAAATTGTACCCGAAACTAGTAGATTAAATTTGTCCATGTAGTTTAATATTTATATGTACATTAAGGTGGACGCTCATGATGCGATTTGTAGCAGCAATTTGTAGAATCGATGAATGAGAACCCACGAATCGTAACTATTCCAAGTCGTATACTAGTACTACAAGTCGAAAGCCAGTCAAACGGAATAGAACATGTCCTATTTCATACTACATGTTGCATGCTCCAAAGTTGTTGCTACAAATCGCACCGTGAGAATACACCTTTACCTAAACTGACAAGCCATGATGTGTGTGCAACCATCTTGAAAGTGGATCTTAATTTGTTTTGTTTTTTTTAATTTGTATTAATTTTATTAATTGTTTTCGTAAGATTATTTCTTTAGTAATAACACCCGGATATCATATTCCTGCACATGTACAATTCTATGAAGTTTTCCTGATCTCTTGTAGGCGTTTTTCAAAGCCAATCCTGCCCCAGCAGCTGAGAGGACGGTTCAGCAGTCGATCGAAAACATCCGCCTCAACACGAGATGGATGACTGAATCTGCAAAAGATGTGTGTCAGTTTTTGAAAAACAAGAAATAAACCCTGCAGTCGTCTCAATATTGTGAAATATTAAAAAAAATACCAAACCTTCAGAAAACGTGAACTGTACGGACGAATGTACAGCTCCAACCGTCATGTATCTCTATCTGTGAAGAGTGTGGAAACTTGCTACATGTATGTGAATGTTTCGTGACTGAATTGTTTATATTATGAATTGTTTGTATCCATAAGAAATCCTCTGATTGTTTATACCCATGAGAGTACACACCGAGCTATTGTAAAACTAACAGTGCTAAATGTATTTACATACACAACATCATGCCACATTTCCTTTCAATTTAGAAAGGTAGGTTATGATTTTTGTAAAATTGATTTCGCATTATAAATAGTGAGTAAAATCCTCTTTTTTTAAAATGTATCCTGTCTAAAATGTTCGAAATTCATTAACATATGTAATGAAATCTGTTATTTTATTATTTTTCCGGAACGGTCGATTTTTATGGTTGCAGTATACATATTATTTTGCCATTTCATCTTCAAGGGACCATTGTAATCGGGTGATATTTATTTTGCAGTTAAGGGGAGACACGGGTGGCAAAATCGCCGTAATTCCTTCTGATCATCGATGTTGTAAGCCACATTTTCAAATCTGCAGGAAGTGTGTATGTTGGTGGTAGATTACGGCAGTAAATTAAATGACATTATCAACACGTCACTTCACAACAAAGTAATTATCAGCGACAGGATTCATCTACGACATCTTCCATGTCAGGTTTTTGTCAATTGTTTATTTGAGACATCGCCATTTACACCATGTTTGCTTAATATTACCTATTGGCCACATTCTGCTGATTATTATCGAACTGTCACATATCGTAGGAAAAGCAGCTGTCCGTAGTGTGTGTTTGCCAAGACATATTTTGCTGCTATGCGTCGTCTTGCTTTGTATAAAAGTGTGGTCAGATGGCAGATATAATATGTTGTGAATTCCTACGATAATAAACTATGTAATAACACAATGAAATAGCCGAGTTCAGTGTGTGTCGCCAGTGATGGTGGGTCATTTAATTTTACCGCCTCCGTGGCGCAGTGGTTAGAGCATCAGCTCGGAGAGCGGAAGGTCGTGGGTTCAAATCCTTGGCTGATTCATACCAAAAAGATGGTACTTGTTGTTCCCCCTGCTTCGCACTTGGCATTAAAAGGGTAAAACAAGGACTGGTTGGTTCGGAGTCAGTATAATGTGTCTGAGTGGAGTATCTATGTTCTAACTGGAATGATATTCCAGTTAACTAGCACTATAAAGACTGGTGAAATACCCAGACTAGCAGTGACGTACATGCATACACTGCATACAAGCCGTTCTTGAGAGCGGCTTTAAACGCAAATTGACAACAACAACCTGGAATAATAATATTCATGAGGTCATCACGTTCAGATCAATATTTGTCTTTATTTAAATAATGTTTTGGGAACTTAATCCATCGAGCGATGACACCAGATCATGTATAGTGTGCTTCCATTGATTTTTATATGGAATTACTTTGGTATGTGGGTCGGTCAGTAGTGCAGTCTGTAGAATGTTGATTGGATTCCAGAGCGAAAGGTCATGGGTTGAAATTTCATCCAGGGAACCCAGAAT
>JAULBO010044117.1:0-2500 GCA_032355325.1 Clypeosectus delectus | reverse complement strand
ATTTTTCTCAACAGCGTTATGAAACAAGAGGAGGACATGACATTGTATGTGCTGAAGATGTCATGAAAACATGGACGCCTACACAACAGAACCGAAGACAAAGAGAACCAATGGAAATTATGTCTGCGCTTTGAATGTCAACATGGTATTGCTATGAACGTCTCGACGTCTCCAATAGTTTCCAATCCGGCTACGAATCCACCACTTACAGATTCTACCCCGACTAGCACCGTTACCCAGGCCATGCCAGTAGGACAAACGCCGATCGAGGACTCCATAGCCGCGCACTATCTATGGGCGCCTGCAATCTTCGTCATGGCTTTCATGTCCGTTTTTCTCGCGTTTTCATTTATCCGCTATCACATGCGTTTCCGGCGGAAGCGGAAGTCGGCAATGGATTACGTTGATCTTCAGTTGGACAGACACCGACCTCGAATCAGTGGCCCACACGTAAATGTTTTCTTCCACGGGGATGATATGAATGATGAAAATGATGATTATTATATGAGGTATACGAGTCATCCCGCCTCGGTGATATCTCAGAAGAAGCCGGAAACATTATATACCTACACGAATCGTGCTTTCGAAAACGACGTAGGAGAATCTGATTACTCCGAAAGTTGTGCGAATATTGAATTTCATTCAGAATACAGCGCTTCCAACTCCTCGGCAACAACCGTCCACACAGAAGTCGACATTAAATTGTCGCGATTGTGCAAACAATGTCTGAGAAACGTCGTGAGTACCGGAGTGATAATTTCTAAACCGAATGTTATGATTCCTAAACCGGATGTCCTGAAACCTAACTTCCCAATTTCGGAGTACAAGCCCCCGGCGTACGACCCCGGAGTTGACGACGAAGTCATGGACGCGTTCCATGGACGACATCAGGTGGCCGGTCCAAGACGCAGATCTTCGGCGGAGAAAATGCTGGACAAGCATGCGGTCAAAGGTAAGATATGTGTAGTGCTTCCCATGTACGTGGGTATCCTCTACGAAACGGTCAACGTTGATATACTAGTATGGTATCCCGTACGAAACAGCCTAAGTGATGTAACCATAGCTCCTAGATTACAGACACTGGCTAATTAAGACGTTAAAATATAGTACTTGTCGTTCCCCTGCTTGACACACACACACACACACACGCATACACTGCATACAAGCCGGGATATGAGCACGTTCCTGATATGAAAGCGGTTTTAAACCCCAATTAACAAAAACAGACACTGCATACCTACATGTACACTATGGTTATGGCTGGAGTTAATGTGGCGCAGTTTTCGTAGAACGAAGAGCTGGTGTACGACCATATGTATAGGCATCTTGCCTGGGCCACGTGACTAAACTCGACATGCTCCAATGCTCCACTTGCCTGCATATGCCAGATTATCTGGCACTTTTTAAGTTAGTGAGATCAAAGCCTTTCCGTCGTTACTGATAGTTCAATCGGATTCGCCCTAGCAATGCCACTCAGACTCATACAACGGTTTTACCTTGCAAGGGCACGATACACAGGCATCTTCAAACACAACCGGGACGCTTTCGTAACACATGTTGGTTGGTTGATTTCAAATTAGAAACACGGGTAGACACCCCACTCTGCCGACAAGGTGTAAATATACCTGCCAGGTTTTGAATGCGTGTGCTGGGAAGGGTAGTGCTCACGAGGTGTACATACCGTTCCCTATTCGGGGAGATGATGTACAGGCCACTGAAGTAATGAAAGGCATTGATTGGGATATTACTGGTATGTTTGCATTGTACTCCTTGGTTATAATTACGTCTGTGAATAAAGTGTCTACATGAACACGACTTTAATTTGACGGTATGTTTGTATTTTTTAATTTGCGAAAATAAATCTGCGATAAGATTGATAGAAACAAAAAGGATAAAAACCAAAAGCAAGAGTTATAACGTGAAACATATACAGTATGTATACATCTCCATACTATTTTACGGTAGTACCCGCAATGAATCAGCAACATATGTTAATCCACGTTTGAGAAAAGAACCTCACAAGTACACGAGATTCATTAAAGTATTGATGTGGAAACATTTAGTTTGTTATTCCATGCATGTCTAGAGCTTTCTTCTGTTTCCCCTAGAGAGCAACGCTTAACTATGCACACTCAAGATCACGCTTCCCGACGATAGTATAGTTTTCCCTTGGTACTGTATTGACAATTGAATGAAACAAAGCATAGTAGTAATTTTGCACAACCTCAGAGGATCATGTTTTAACACTATTAGCCTACAGCGAACCTTTTCACCAACACCACGCTAGGACGAGAATAGCTTAGTGTCGTTATTGTAAATACATGAGATGAAGCTATGTAACAATGTAATATCCCCGTTGCTAAGAAACGTTATGGAATTTGAAGAGTAGTTGTAACTGGCGGAGGACTGGGTTGTTCATACATAGCAGTTATTATACGAGTGTATGAGGATATGGTCTATATTATTATCTTTCATTAATGTTTGTATTACACGAGGCTTT
>JAULBO010044006.1:0-11671 GCA_032355325.1 Clypeosectus delectus | reverse complement strand
GCATTGAAGCCACTGTTTGCCAGTGTTGGTTAATCTGGATAAATAATAATACCGGGTAATAATATTAAGGTGCAGAATTACGAACATCATATTACCCGTCAATAGATGAGTATGGGTTAGAGCGTCAGCCCGGAGAGCGGAAGGTTGTGGGTTCAAATCCTCGGTGGCATCATACCAAAAGACGTTGAAATATTGTACTTGTTCCCCTGCTTGGCGCTCGGCATCAAAGGGGTAAAGCAAAGACTGGTCAGCTCGGAGTCGGAATACCATGTTGAAACTGCGGCATGATATTCCAGTGAACTAGCACTATAAAGACTGTGAAATATCCAGACTAGCACACGCAGTCATTTGCACATACACACATCCATACAAGCTGTGATATGAGTACGTTCTTGAAAGCAGCTTTAAACCCCAATTAACAACAACAGATGAGTATGCACAGTATGCACTCGCTATTCAACTTCCCAGCTGCTGATTTACATATTTTTATGAATACATAATATCAGTATGTATACATCTATACTAGTACTGTATCCAGGCCGAGACACTTACATTATGGCGTCAAAAACTAGCTGGTGCTCAGGTTTACTGACAATCTGTGATATGAGCGAAATAATCTTGAAATGGCTCTCGAGTATAAAAAAACCCAAAAAAACCCAGGGTTATACAAATATCAGTGTGCCATCATTCCATTTGTATAGCGTGGTCTAACTACGGTACATGTATGTGTGTTAGTCATCTGTCGGATAACTTACTATGGGTTAGTCATCTTGACAAATTCCTCATGCACCATGTAATACATTTATTTGTGACATCTGAGAGATAGCTTCAACTACAAGCTCAAAGTACATATCAAATACCCCGATTAGAAAATATCGTGAATAGTCCAACTGCATCTCTCTTATACTGGCCATCAGTCGAATCCTCCTTTAATAATTCCTATGATTTACTGTCCCCATTATGAAGGTGCAATCTGAAAGGTTTTAGAAGTTTTCCTGTCCGATAGTTGTGATTATCAGCCAACAGGAATGTGGCATCTCTCTGCAGGTCCCACAAACAAAGACGCAAGTTCTGCAATTCCAAACTTGTACCGTAATTTAGAACTTTATATTCCTTTCATATATTATATTTCACCAAGGACATTTTCATCATTTAGAATCACAATGTGCATAATGATGGTTAGTCTTTAGATTTTTATACCTAAGATTGTGTGTGTATATATAATTTATTTTGATGTACAAATGTAGATATTCTGGTGTACATGAATAAATGTCAAATATGAACCATAGCCATGTTGTTATATATCTACCACGGACTGAAGTGCTTTGTTGTTGGTGCACAATATAATTTAAATTAATCAAGATCTCGGCATAATAGTCTACAGATATTCCACTGAAAGTTTGTTCCAATAAAACTTGTTTCACGATAGAAATAAGATTGGTACTTGTATCCAAATTGGGGTGGCAATGGAGATTATTACCCGACTGTCTTTAGATATTGTCAATATCCTATAATGCTTGCATAATACAATGCTTATCCCAAATGCAGGATATTGACGATATCTAAAGACAGTCGGGTAATAATCTCTATTGCCACCCCAATTTGGATGCAAGGACCGGTTTTATATCCTTATACTAGTAGCCGTATAACTACCAACTGGTGACGACAAACATGTTGCCGACATGCTCCATGCTAGACTTTGAATGATTGGAAATTCGACCTCCCACAAAATGTTTCAGTTTAACGTGAAACAAAACCCACATTAATTCTACCTGTAATCCATACACCGCAACAGTGGTGTTATGCCAATTGTTGGACATAACTTACTATGGGTTAGTCATCTTGACAAATTCCTCATGCTTGCTCGTCCAACCCGTTATAATATATTCCACTGTGGTGTAGTGGTTAGACCATCAGCCCAGAGGGTAGAAGGTTGTGGGTTCGATCCCCGGTCGTGTCATACCAAAAGACGTTAGAAGATGGTACTTGCTGTTCCCCTGTTTGGAGCTCAGCATTAAAGGGCTAAAGCAAGGACTGGTCGGTTCGGTCAGGATAATCTTCAAACTGTGGCATGATATTCCAGTGAACAATACTAGCACTATAATGACCGATGAAATACCAACCCTAGCACAAGCAGTCATATACACATACACATAATTATGCATAATCTACATACAAGCCGCGATATGAGCTCAGCACATCCTGGCATCCAACTCTTATCAAGTACTTACAAACCAGGAACAGATGTTAGTGTTAAGGTGGACTCACACGGGTCGATCGGTCGCACGACAAGCTTCTATCGATCGGTTGTATAATAAGTCGCAAGTAGGATCGAACGTGCAAACGGGTCGACGACGATCGCAAGTAATCCGTCTGAAGAGTAGAGCTTGTTCTAGTCATGCGACCAAGGTCTTCCGATGTCAGAAAGCCTTCCGATGCGTCGATTGTAAAATTATGATTCGCGTCGCATGTACGATCACACGGTGCGATGTGGTTTGAATCGACGGATCTATACGACCTGTCGACCCGTGTGAATGGACCTTTAGTGTGGAACCATTTGCTCGTACAATTACGTGAACCTCAAATTGTACCAAACCAATACATCACTATTCAAACAAAATCTTTATTGGCCAAATATTTCAATGTACAATGCAATATCTCCCATATTTGTTTGCATTGCTGGGTTTGATCAATGAAGCGAGGGAGAAATATGTATACCTACATACTGCCATTGACAGGTATTCTCCAATGCCTTCTAGCTCTACAACGGTCAGACAAAAACAGATATTTTTTTTGTAATATAAGTCTTCAAATCACTGATTTAAGTGTTTCCCCAGAAATACATCATATATATATTCTCGATTTTTACAATATGATACAGATTCACACAACATGGCATAATACAATATACATTCTTGAGGAAACATCAGCTGCCATGTTTAATCCGACTCGATACATGCTTATTTGCCTGAAATAGGTCAGTGTTAATATCCATCCACTCGTAAACATGGCTGGGGTTTTGTAATGGCTAAAATGTTTGCATGTAAATAAGCCGTTTACATGAAATGTTGACAAAAAAGAACATAAAACAATGATCCTGAGTAATTCAGTTTCAGTCACTACAAACTGGTGCATACAAGCTGCTGACAAGCATGTGTAATGTTATTAGTGATTACCCCAGCGTGGTGTTTCAAGCGAGTACGCATTGAAAGTCCGATACGTACTAGTAGGTACATAACACTGCCGACTATTAATTGACGTAGTAGATGCATTGTGATGTCACAAAATTGCCTACCTTTGATCAAAAAAATAATGTTAGACCTACACTTATTATTAGTATTGTAATTACATCTGGGGCAATAAAAAGCATATTACACCATGTTCTATTTAATATCAAATTTATGTTCCACGTGACATAATATTATTTGCACTCATTGAAGCTCATTACTACCCTCGGGACATTAAATGTTGATATTGAATAGAACATCATACAATATCCTCAATATAAATACAATTTCTTCAATTTAATTAAATTTCAAGCCCAAATTGTCACCGATGATATCGTTTCAGATTGGCTCAAATCCCAATTAATGTACATACTTTGTAATCATATCAATATAGGATGTTTCATCTTTTAAAATGTGTACCCATTTTCTTCATGCAAGCAAGCATATACTTTGAAAGTAATAGTGTTGTAAGAACAAAAATGAAGCATAGCACAAGCATTTCCTCCGATAAATAAGAAAGAAAAAAAAATAGTTTTCATGATTTTGAAGTTTATTCTTTACTTCAAAACACTACACCTCAATACAAAACTGAAGCAATCAATTTCTCCGATCTCTTGATGAATATATTTCTTCAACTGGTAGGCTGCACCATGTAAGATGACGACAGCAAACGAACAAACCATTGCGATATCTATGGTGCAATTGTCTTCTTCATGAATAATTGAGTTATTCATGAACATTACAGGCTAGTGTAAGTTGCTAACAAAATAACGATGTGTATTGTTTGTTTTAAAGAGTTAGTTTGTGATCTTCACCAATTCACCAATTCAAGACACAGATCAATTCATTCTCTGCATGCCCTTAGGCAAATCCTCGGCGCGATTGCACCTCTTGTCAAGAGTTAATAAATGGTAACTACCATAGGTCTTAATCATGTCGTGTAAGGACAAAATATACGTTTCACTACCAAATTAATTGATTAACCTTCGATGAGATGCATTATTTCATAAAAATACTAAGAAAGCTCTACAAGTGAAAGACAAAATATAGAGGGGAAAAATTGTTGCTTACCGGTACCAGTAAATCAAATTGAAATGGTAACCCGATTTTGATAGTTGGCATGTCTGAATAAATGGTGTGAATATTAAAACTGACTGACCGGAAAATATTGTACTGTAACCATGGTGATAACTAATAATCTTGCTTCCATTCATCGCTACTTGTTTCGGTTGTGTTGGAAACGAAGGGTCAAGGCTAGTAGTCGTCAACACTGGTGATCAACGCGACAACGTATGGTTAAAAACTTCAAAGCTATTACCCTCATAGTGGCGATTCAAGCCGCGTCATAATATACTAATAAGTACATTATACGACATAACATTTAACCCACTTAACTGTGCGGTTCTATTGGCCGACCTGGCCACGTCTCTGGGCCACGTACATTCTAATGGATCCAGCCTATTTATAGCACACACTTAAATTACATCCGCAACAATGAATACGACATTACACGAGTTACCATGTATAACATCAACTTTGTTCCTCGTGAAAAAAAGGTTTCCATTTGCACTTGCTGAAGCCCATGCAAAAATTAAATCTATTTCACTGGGAGGTTGTTGTCGTTATTAATTAGAACATCGTGTAGTGGTGGTGATCTGGTACTGTGGTTATATGCCGATGGAAGATGATGTTGTTATCAGGACTTCTGTCATAAATTACAAAATAAATCATCTGTAATAAGACATCCCATAGACATTAGAACAAGAAAAAAACAATACTTTAAAATCCACAAAATTATATTAAAGGAAGCATGACAAAACTAACATGGACAGCCAAAAAAATACTCTTTCATTATTGCATCACTGGTATATTGTTGAATACATAAATTGGAGTCAATATAGTACATCACACAAACAAGCATAATTTGCAACTGGGAACTTACTTGCGCTCTTGACAGAGAATATGATGCTAAATAGAAACAATTTAATCAACATTCATTGTTTTTTCTCATTGTGACAAGTGCAATATCTGGTGAAATCTGATTAATGAACATTTAAAATTACTTTTATTGGCTGGTTATTCGACATAGAAAGTTAATCAGAATGCTTTCAAATACAAGGTGAAGATACACATATCGATATATGAAAGAATGTTGTACTGAAGTTGCCTAACCAAATAGACACACTGTATACACAAGAACTAATGCCGATACCAGTGACCGATTATTCAATATAATTAATACCGAAAACAATAATTGGCGAGATATTTGTGTATATTATTGTCACACTTTTCATTCATTGTATATTTATCAACAAGGGAAGCATCGACTTGCATCGCATTCCTATTTAAACTTCCGGTAGTACTTTCCAGTATAAGAATTATCCTGCATTTCAAAAGTACTCCTTGAAAAACAAAATAAAAATAAAAATGAATTGCAATGTACTAGTAATTAACACATCGATATCAGATTTCAATTTTAAAAACACTTCTGCACAATTTATCCAGTGTACATCACAATTCACAGCTAGTTACCCGATTCGTGAAGAAGTCAAAATCAAAAACACTCAGGAATACGTTCAGTTTTCCAGTGAAATCACAACTTGGTATTGGGTTATTACTTAAAAATTTGATTGAAACATTGGGGCCGATAACCACGCGTGCTGTAGTCACCTACAGGCGAGCCCCAGTACAAAAGTGTTACAAGTTGGCTGGTAGAAGCAGGGGACAGTTTGTAGCAGCTTGTCAACCATCTCACTGAGCTCATTAAATTCACTCGTCTATAGGGAGGGCATCTCCAGTTGCTTCCAGCAGTGAGAAGGTTAAAGACGACAATCGGACAGCAACAAAGGTGGGCGGTACTAGATGAAGACATCGCTCTTCCCTCATGTATATACTATTATCAGGGCTAAGGACCTTCGTCCTGAAAAAGCAGGGGGTATATTGTTAGGAGTGGACTGAGAATTGATAGAATTGAGTCAGAAATTGCATGAGAGAGACATGTAAGAAAACAGTGTAGTTCAAGTTGATTTAATTCATGAATAAAAATAAATCAGATTTATTTTCAGATCCCAATACAGGATTATATCCAATTGGAAATTTATTTATTTTCTTCTTTCTATTATTCAATTTTTTAGTTGTAACTTTTCATTTACTAAAGAATGACTTTGGTTGGACAAACCAAAGAATTAATAGGATGTGTAACACAACAGATGGTTTATGAAGAGAGGAAAGACATGCCAATAATAAAGGAAGTCAATTATTTCTGTACCTAGAGTAGCTGCATTTAAACGAGGTTAAGCGATTCGTATAAACAGTCCAGTACCCGTAGCCAATGAGCAGATGGGGAGATAACTGCAGTTAGCAAACACGCCACTGGTCTACCAATGCCAAACATAGCACTTTGAACACCAGTGAAAACCTGCCAACACAGGCATATTGTCCACAACAAGGGCTATGGGCAATTAGGAAGTTAAACGCTTATATGAATCCTTCAGCCTTGGTTAGATGGAGATTTTGACATGTTCAAAGGAAAACAGAAATTCAAACATTCTGTCAAATTACATATTTAATTTTCAATGAGAATGTCCACCTATGAAACATACACGATCTATACAACATTGTTACCAACATATCTATTAAAAGATATAAACTTTTGAATGTTTTTCAAATACGATACACTTCTCAAACTAGTCGTGATTAGTCTGCACATTTCCACAAACTTGACAAATATTAAAATACAACAACTAGGAAATAAATTGAATGCTCGTATGGTAAATATTAGACGAATAGCTCCACTGGACAAAGTCTTTAGTTGTTAGAGCCATTTACCATTTTATATTCATTCAATATCTGTAGTAGTGGCTTCATGCATGTGTTAGTGCTAACAAGATAATTGGTTATTCTAAATATGCAAACAGGACTTCACTCTTCACCACTGGAACATTCCCATTACCAGACGGTTATTTTCCATGTCGATGGCTTGGACCAACATTCTAAAGCATTGAGAACATATCTCTGGCCATGCTTCGTTGCTATATGCATGATAGTACAATCAATCTTATTACAATTGCATTTTAATGATTATGGTTACATTACTTGGTACCATCGTAACCATGGCATGGCCATACGACTGCAAACATTGCAGTAAATTAGTTTCATGGTTTTCTCAAACAAATCATATAATAAGTTAACCCTCTCTGCCTGCTGGATAAATCACAATCACTTTTGTATAGGGCATCCCTGGTCGCCTACAGCGGGTATAAAGTTAAATGTCTAAACAGCAGCTATCGCATTTTGAAACTGATTAAGTGGGTCCAGAACAGGGGCCGTATTCTCGAAACCTCTTAAGCCCTAAGAAGTTTATAAGTACTAAGAATTTGCCTAACTGGTTTTCTGCTTATGACAAATTTATAGAGACCTTTTCTGACTAAGAAATTCTTAAGTTAATAAGTTTCGAGAATAGGGCCCCAGGACATGTTGGTTTATAAGTTCCCCCCCCCCCAAATAGTCAATTTACATTGAAAAAAATATCAGTCGCTCAGTGTCCAAAATTAGAATGTTTCAAGCGTCCATGAAACATTCATATATAAAATGGGAAAATAATTTCCAAATAACATCTCAACATTGGCAAATGACGTCCCATCTCCAACCCAGTTTGTTTAAATTTTAACACTGAACATAAACAAAATATATTTTAAACCATGTCAACATTATTACAAAAATAAAATTATAAATAATCCTAAAGATTTTGTATAATTAATTACAGAATACACACCAGTTTGTGATCTCCTGATCATCACTTTTGAATCTGCGGAGAAAGAAAAAGTCTTTCATACTAATATTGGAGCTTGTGGTAATAATCAATTTTAAGAGGCTACTTAAAAGTTATTGTATTGTTTCCGAGAAATGCCAGAAATGTTCTGCTCATGTATATTGAAATTCCAAAAATCACATCCCTGTGAGTTTGACGACAAATTTAATCAGCAAAAGGCGTAATGCCCTTTCTTTGAATAGTTACATGCATGGTTCGGCAATATAAAAACAACAACACCCTTTGCTCCTCAGTTGCGTATTGGTTACTCTTAGAGAGGTAAATTTAAACCAGCTGTTTAAAGACTACATTGATTCTTTAATGCAGCATTTCCTTTTTTTAAATGTAACTAAACTACTATTTACTCCAAACATCAAATAAACAGTTCAAATGTGCTTACAGTATACACGTCAAAATACAGGTCATCCTTATGGGATGCAATCGTTAACATTCATTTTCAGTGAAAACTGTTCTGAATATCAAACTTTCAAAGTGTACCGACGACGTGTTGCGGAGTTTATACATTTTTGACAATTTCTCCAAATAATACAAAGTCTGGCACTTCAGCAATACATTATCAAAGGTGTCAAGTTGTCTTGTTTACAGTAGCACATAGTAATCTCAGAGTGACGACGTGTTGTGTACGCGTGTGTGTGTGTGTGTGTCTGTGGGGGTGTGTGTGTGTGTGTGTGTGTGTGTGTGTGTCTATATATATTGGCCCATAGTAACCATGGCGACGCTGTGGTATAGAACCCATTGTGACATCAGAATACATTCCCTAGCTAGCAATCCAGTAAACGTGTGATAGATAAGCAAGTCATTTGGCACATGGCAGCGATTAGTACAAGCTGTTAAAACTAGTCACTTTCAAACTTGTTCTGTTACACGCGCACACGCACGCACACAGACACACACACACACACGCGCACATCATTGAACATGTTAAATGCACTACAAGTGTGTTAGTACTAGTAGACAGCACATTATGTATAATTAATCTAGCTACAAGATGTCAGTGATGAGATGCACAAGTGACTACAAGAAATCTGATTGATGGTCATTCCGGCTTAGGTAGGATACGATGCGAGAGACGCAGGAAAGGTGAGTGTTGGGTTTCTAGACACGGCTGATTTTACATGCAGCAGTGGCTGTACTCACTTCTTGTTCTACATGTGGTCTCAGTCGGTTGTAAGTACGCTCAATGAATCCTTTCCTGCAAATAAGGAGGCACATTGTATAGTTATTGACGTACAGGTTTGGATTGGACATGGAATTTTTACAATAATTTTTTTTTTTAAATTTATAACATCTTCGAGAGACGGTTCAGTCAAATTTGTTGTGGCAAGACGAAACTTTCAACGAAATAAACATAGCCTGGAGCTGTCAGTCTTGATAATTGCTGGCAACATGAGGCTTGAGATACCATTTAAGCAGATGTTAAAAATCATGCTCTAGATACTCGAGGACGTTTTAAGACGACTCAAACATAATATTTATGAATAGGAATAAACTGGAGAATTGTTAATATTACACTACAAACTATGAATTGTGATTACTTTCCCTTCAAATGACCAATCAGCTCATTTACAAGCTTAATGACTGGCAACATTTGTTAATATTTACATGTCTACAGTCCGATTGCAATATTGGAGGTAGTGGGAGTCACTTGAAATGCAACCAATAATAATTAGATAAATTATAATGTCCTTTTATTATATTTATGGACGTCCAGAAATTGCAATATTTTTCAAAGCAACTTCATTTTCTATAGCCATGTTCAAGTCAAAATTTGATATCAATTTCTTCTAATGATCTCGACCTAGTTTGTGCAGCGATTGAAACGATCAAAACGGTAGCAGCTATGCACCCACAAGTTGTCCGTAGAATGATGATGGTTTACGCAATGTTTCATAACACAGTATCATACATACAGAAAAATAGGGTAACAATTGGGTCCACAGTTTGGTTTGGTACTTAACGAACACTTATCAATGCTTCACTAAACACATCCTCTAACGTAGAAGTGACAAAATATACAAGTGCAAGGCCACAATATTCAGAGTATAGATTAATCCATTCATCAGCAGATAACAAAACATAAATCAGATATTACCGGCTGACATTTTAAAATAATCTATCCTCAACCAGGATAATTAAAAATTAATTAATGCAATTTCCAAAAATCTATGAACTCCCTACATCCAGCACGATCAGATTGAAATATGGTATCAAAGAGGGAGTGGAATAGTGCTTAACGTTGCAACAGGAAGCAGTTTGAGGGTCCGACACCAAAATTGCGTATCGACACTGTCACAGTCATTAGACCCAAAATTTCCTCCAGCTTCCAGACCAGATATCCTCATGCTACTCGCGAGGATAACACGTATCATGTAATGTTGGGTTACTGGGTTTTGGTAAGAGGTTAAGACTAGACACTACCAAATAAAGCAGTGTCGTACAACAGCGCATGCGACCATGGACACAGTGGCGACACCACGCAAGTGAGATGGAGACAGAGCGCGAGAGGACAACTTACTTCGCCGCCAAGCCACCCCCCGGGGGAAAGCTGTCGTCTAATTCGGTCGCAAGCATGTGCATGATGTATGGGAGGTCTTGATTTTCAGGGGATTCTTTTAAAAGTAACTCTGAAAGCCACAACAATATGAAATTGTAAGTAAAACAAAAATTAAACGGAAAGTTGAGAAGTGAGAAACATGCATCGAACACACACACAAAAATCATTCTAGACTATTCAGATTTCAACGACGGCAAGCAACTCAAAAGGTGATCAGTAGTGAAAGTCAAATCTCACACATGCGCACGTTTTACTTTTGTGAACACGTCAACTGGAAAACTACCATGTACATCACTGATTAAAAAGAAAAACTATAATAAAAGGAAAAACTACATTTTACACTGTTTTCTAAAATTAAGAAGGGGGAAAATGAGAAGTTTGTAATGAAGGTACTCACTGTGCCGTGCACAAGTATACACAATACAAGAGGAAGGTGTCAAGACAAATACACTTTCAGCAACTTCACAAACAAATATTAGGACTTTGCTAATTGAATATGAATCTCATCATCGTATAAATATTGTCACTTGTGAAGGAATGACTACCATAATTACCCTATTAATTCGAACAGAAAACAATACATTTGGAGCTGTTTGAATCATTAGAAAAATACGGAATTGAAAATGATCAATGTTTGTATAAGTTCCGGACAACCCAATTAAAGTACAAAATATTGTTGTTTCTATATTATTAACAACATCATTATGATTCTTGCTACTTATTATTAAAACAGTGTACTTTACTATACACTATATAATTAGTGTAATATATATATATGACTACTACCACGCCTGGAAGTTACATCAAAGTTCAGAAGTATAGCCAGCGTATTACCAAACCCGCAGAGTGGCACATCAAATCAAACAAAAACTATAATTTTATTCGGATTCGTATGTTATCATAGTTCTTCATTTAGATAAACTTCCTATCACTATCTTTAAAATTATGTATTTTATTTGACATTTGTTGGACGTATAATGAGACAGTTCTAAGACTGTGTTCGAATAATTAGAAAATTACGATTCGGAAGAACTGGTCATGTTTGTATATTTAGGGGCG
>JAULBO010043895.1:0-11673 GCA_032355325.1 Clypeosectus delectus | reverse complement strand
CGTTTCACATTATAATTTTGATGTACACATCAATAGATCGCGCGCAGTTCGCTTCGAACCTTATTGCCACGAAAACCGGTCCCACGGTGGTACATATTTTTAATAATTTACTTTCAACCTCTGAGACTATGGATGGCCTGTTCTTGTTGTGCCTTATTTCTTGTGATACTCGGCTCCTCTGGTAGTGTTATCAGTAAAGGGAAGGAACTCGATGAATGTCTATGTCAGGTTTGTTAAAAGTCAGCAGCGTTCCTTCTGACTAGTCTGACTACGGTCTCTGTATAAATACTAGGCGTAACGTGGCGCTAGTTTAACCAATCTATTTGGCGGCTGACTTATTGAACGTATTCTAGATCCCTCTCAACTCCGAATGCTGTCTATCAAAGCTAGAAAAGACGAGCAACACGTGTAGATGTAACTGTAAGGAGTTTGCGGGGAAAGTGTTCTGTTTTCGTGCAACTCTACTTTCACATAACTGTGATGATTTTGCACTCACTAAATACATTTTCTGCAATTTCATTACTTTCCGGCGTGTCTCAGGAACAATATTTGGTAAAGAGGCCGTTTCCATTTTGTAAAATTCAACCTCTGCTACTCAGACTCGGTGCCGTCGGTGGCAAGACTTTCGAAATGTAAATTTTAGAGACTATTTCAGATTTTTGATACAATGAATTCATAATCATAATGCCATAAAGTTTACCTGTGTATGTCTATTTGCGTTAACTAACATAGTGATTTCTAATCCAGTTACACTTAGGCAACAATGTTCGCTTGGTTGTGCGAAACAGTTGCAGATAATATTTGGATACTCCTGTTTACATGTCTCTGCTTTCTACTATCGAAATTTTATTTCGGTACTAGATTCACAGAAATAGAAAGCACTCGCAAAGAAACTGAAAATAATGTCGAGAAGAATTTCGAGAAATGTCAGTCGCCGTCTTGTGTTCGATGCCGGACGCATCATGATATTCTGCAACGAGCTCGCACGCGATTGTCGTACAGCGTCTACACCGCACACAGAGAGGATGACACACACATAGAGGATGACAGTGACAGTAGCCGCAGTGAAAGTCGGCTGTACCTGGATCTTGAGAACAGTTTGTACAAACGGTTCAAAATTGTGGAAGGCCTTGATCATAGACCTACAGTGTTCAAAATGTCTGGATTGGAATCGAAACCGTGGTGGAATGTCGACGATAATGAAGAATTTGGCTGTCTTCGCTTGAGCGATAGTACGATAGAAGATATAAAGTCTGAATTCTTCGAACTGATGAAGACGTCCGACACGGAGGAAGCTGTGCAGTCTTCGTGGAAAGTTAACGCGACTCCTGATGGCATATGGTCGGTGTGTCATCTGCTAGATCAAGGCAGACCAACAAAGGCGATTGACAAATGTCCCAAAACGTGGAAGGCTGTCCAAGGCATGTCGGATTCCGTGATGAAAAACAATCTGTTTGGCAACATTGCCTTCTCCGTAATTGTACCTGGAACTGTTATTACATCACACTACGGGTCCTCAAACATTCGTCTCAGAAGTCATATTGGTAAGGTCTGTGTTTGATTATTTTTATTGTACAAGAACAAGTAGTGTCAAAATAATAATTTAGACACTGATTATTCCTTAGTCCTAATACAAAATAGTCCTGGACAGTAAAATAATGCCCGGAATTCTTGCAAATTCGATTGGCAGTACTTGAAACATTGCACCACCAGTGTTTGTGAGTGGGTATGTTATATTATAATATATTATATTTATATACTGTATATATCCTCCGTGGCATAGTGGTTAAAGCATCAGCCCGGAGAGTGGAAGGTTAGGTGTTCCGATCCCTGGTCGCGTCTTACCAAAAGAAGAAATAGAAGATGACTAGACTGGCAGTACGTTTTGTTCGATATATATAATTCTGCCGTGCCATTTCATATTTAGGTGTGCCATTGGCACGGCGGCAGTAAGCATTTCGAGCCCTCATTGAATGCTATAAATATTTATCGTCGCATAACAAATTTAATTGATGCGCTTTTACTGAGTAGTGGCTTAAACAACATGAATGAAGGCATGATCGGTCAAATTTAATTTGTATCGCGTTTGTGTCTAAAATCTAGGTGTCGCGTTAAATCATAGTGACAGTCGTAGTAATATTATGAAGCCGCATATGAGCACGTTCTTGAAAGCGACTTTAAAGTAACCCCAATTAACAACAACAACAGTAATATTATGATTTACAGAATATATAAATATATATATATGCATGTGTCATGTTCACAGGTTTGATGATACCGCCCGGATGCAGCATGGTAGTAAACGGAGAAGAACGACCATACACTGATGGAGATGCACTGCTTTTCGACGACTCCTTCTCGCATTCTGTCAAACATTCGGGCACCCGAGAAGATGGAGTCCGAGCTGTTTTGATGGTCGACATGTGGCATCCTCAGATCGACTCGGAATTCAGACATGTACTCAATTACATCTTTTCTCCCGACCTCTGAGACGAGGCACATTTTCGTATTTTCATATTCATGTTTGCCCGCCTTTCCCAGTTGACAAGGAACGTTGGATTTCAAACATGTGCCACATTATCAGAGTTTGCAACATAGAACTTTCACACATTAATTTTCTGATTGAATTTGGTGTTTTCCCCATAATGCTGCAACCTTGCATCATATAAACTGAATTGTTTTTTGCAGCAGGAAAACCTGAGACAACCCTTTTGTTAAATATCCAGGAGTAACACCTCCAGCTCCGTGGCCTAGTGGTTAGACCGTCGGCCTGGAGAATATGGCAATCAGCAATTGATACATTTTGAAGGGGCAACAGAAATTAGTACTGATCATTTGGGACTTGTGCCGTGTTCAAAATTAAGAAAATAATAAGGGGTCATTCTCCAAAGGCACCGCCTCCGTGGCGTAGTGGGTAGAGCGTCGGCCCGGAGAGCGGAAGGTCGTGGGTTCGAATCCTGGCCGCGTCTTGCCAAAATATGTTAAAAGATGGTACTTGCTGTTCCCCTGCATGGTGCTCAGTATTAAAGGGGTAAAGCAAGGACTGGTCGGCTCGGTGTCAGTATAATGTGTATGAGTGGAGTATCCATGTTAACTGCAGCATGATATTCCAGTGAACTAGCACTATAAAGACTTGTGAAATGCCCAGACTGGCACAAGCAGTCATATACACACACAAAAACACACATGCATACAAGCTGTGATAGGAGCCCGTTCTTGAAAGTGTCTTTAAACCCCAATTAACAACAACAACTTGTCCCATCTGAAATAAGCTTTTTCCCAATTTCAATGAATTACATTTTGAGGAAACTAGATGAATTTTTATTTAAATGTGTTTTTATTTATACATGTAGTTTGCATATATGCAAACTACATGTATAAATACTACAGATACTAGTATAAGTACTTGTTTTTGTATTTATAAATGTGTACACATGTACTAACTACATGAAATTGTAACTTTTTCCAATATTTGCTGTTATTCACTCAGTACCACAATACAGAACTATACACTGCGGAGCAACAACTTCTCATCAGTGTCAAGATATGATACATGTACTTGGGACATTCTACTTGTCCCACACCCAAAACCACTTGCCCCGGACAAACGGACAAGCCTTAATGTCCTGCCCTACATGTAACTACTAACTAGTATCAAGTCCTAGACAAGTCACCAGTTTGATTCTAATGCTGTCCATTTATCAAGTTTGAATTCCAGAAACCTGTTTTTACCATAATATTATTTCATTAACATTAATGTGAGTACTGTGTTTGTAGTGTGTACTTGTATCCTGATAGTATTGCCTATGTTTGGGTGCTGCTCAAGTGTGGATTTTAATTTTCTAGCAAATTTAAAACAAGCTGGTTGGGAAACCATTTGTAAATAATTTTATCCAAAATATGTGACGATTCTAACGATTTGATTGATTGAGAGGTGTCCCCCCATAATTTTGACCTCATAATTGGTGAGGTCATGGTTGGACAAGAGCTTAGGTCATCCTGAATAGCCAACAGCTGACTGGAATCACAATGCATCTCGGCAGTTTTCCATGTTGTATGTTGCTTACAAAGTTACATCAATAATAGTAGCAAACTCAATTTCAAAAAAGTGTTAGGATTTCTGGGGCATTCAAGTTTTTACATGTTTTTTAAAGCCTGCATACAGCTCGTACTATTCAGGGTCAGGATAAATAGCATGCCAAGTTGATCACCCTGTGGGCAGAGGATGGCATACCCCGGAAATCACGCTGGTAACTTATTGTATAATAGTACCAAGACTGGCAATAATGGCAAATCACTTGCTCACTTGCCTCGATTGTCTTCACAGAATGTTTCCTGTATGTGTTTTAACTGAAATAAACTACTGTACACATGTTAACTGATTTAAACCACAGCTGTACTATACATGTGTTTTCTTAAATAAACTACTGTACATGTGTTAACTGAAATTAACTGCTGTATTGTGTTAACAGAAATAAACTACTGTAGTATACACATGTTTACTGAAATAAACTACTGTATACGTGTTAAATGAAATAAACAAATTTATGCGTGTTAACTTAAATAAACAACTGTATGCATGTTACCTGGTAACTGAAATAAACTACTGTACTATTCGCATGTTTAAATTACTGAAATACATACAAGTAAACAAATGTATGTACGTTAACTGAAATAAACAACTGTAGTGTATGTGTGAACTGAAATAAACTACTGTACGTGTGTTAACTGAAATAAACTATTGTACGTGTGTTAACTGAAATAAACAAATGTATGTACGTTAACTGAAATAATCTACTGTACGTGTGTTAACTGAAATAAACAAATGTATGTATGTTAACTGAAATAAACTATTGTACGTGTGTTAACTGAAATAAACTACTAATAATACTATACAGGTGTTAACTTAAATAGACTGTAGTGTACATGTGCTACCCGATATAAACTATCAATATGTTGTAGATTGTGTTGTGGCTGGTACTGAATGCCCTACTATTATTGTTATTATTATTATAAAGTTAAGTGTGTTCCAGACCACTTGCTGGCAGTATTGCAGACACAATTATTATAGACAATACCGACCGCCTCGCCCGTGGTGACCCGGGTTAGAATAGGTCCTCCACACCCCCTTGTGCGTGTCGTAAAAGACGACAAAATGGGGGGGCTGGTCGGCTCGGAGTCAGTTTAATGTGTCTGAGTGGAGTATCCATGTTAACTGCGGCATGATATTCCAGTGAACTAGCACTATAAAGACTGGTTTAATACCCAGACTGGCACAAGCAGTCATATACACACACAAACACACATGCACACACTGTGAGCATATTCTTGAAAGCAGCTTTAAACCCCAATTTACCAACCGACCACCTAAGTGGTGTAATGGTTACAGCCTCCACCAGGAGAGCAAGGCCAAGGGTTACTAAACTATTTTGAGCACGATTCCATGCTCAACTCAGGGTTTTGTTCACAAATCTCCATATAATACTTGAGTCGTGTCTGAGCATGAAACCGTACCCAGAATGTTTAGTAACCTCGGGGCCTGGTCTGGAGTTTGATCCCTGGTCCGCTGGTTGCATCGTACCAAAATACATTGCAAGATTGCACTTCATCCTCGATTGGTGCTTGGCATTACGAGTGCTAAAATCAAGGTTTGGTCTGCTCAGAGTCTGGGTACTGCTTTTTGAGGGAAGGGTTGAGGATATACATGTTAACAACACATGCTCTACCTACAGTGCTAAACATTTCAGCCTTGCTTTCAGTGTAACCAGCTGACCAGCTTTGTGCGTTTCCATTTGAGCTACTAGTATTTCATTCAATTGGCTATAGATATAATTCATGTACTAGTAACTTTTTGCTTTTGCTTTCTACGGTCCTAAAATGTCTCCTGTGTCGTTGTGAAATTCATGTTACTTTGTTGACAATCGCGACGAACTGCGCAGCGATACTAGACACACTGACAGTGCTGCATACATTATAACGAATAACTACGTTTTGAACTTTCTCACCAGAGGGCAGTGATACAGCAGTTAGACTGCAAGCAACGATTGATTGCTTTGTTGTTTAACATCGCTGCGAGAAGGCTGAAATGTCAAGCGCTGTAGGTAGAGAATGTTGACGGCACGGCATGTTATTTCAGTCTCAGAGAGAACGTTCATGCAACACATGCACATCTGCTCCAATTTTCCTAAATTATCTTTGACAATTGCTGATCATTTGACATGTACAAATAATAATTACAATATGATTAAAGCTTTTATAGAAATATTTATTAATTGCATCAAACATGACAAATGGTGTATTTTTCTTAATGATGTTCATTCCAACAATGACATAACAAATTTGTCTAGAGACCTTGCAGCAACGTGATGCGACCATAATAACAAATTTGACTAGAGACCTTGGACCTTGCAGCAACGTGATGCAACTAATACTTCATGCAAACTCTCGGGGTTGTCCCCCTTGCCATTAAACAACACTATGTTCAAACATGCTAACTTAATCCTTAGAAAAATACAAGTAATCGGCCGTTGAATTCCAATGCTGTGGTACAAAGTTCGAACGAAGTCTTTGAGAAAACGCCAACAAGATACCGTTGTGGAGTAGATCAACAAGAACTTAACAATATCAGCAATAATCACTCGATAGAGGTTCATCAATGTGAGCTCAAGATTGTCATTGCGGAACAAAGATTTGCCAGATCTCTGCCACGTGTGAAAGAATGATGGATGCAAGTTTGACGACACGTGATTGTCCAATAATGTTCTGGAAGGCGACTTTCGAGGCAACCGTTGTTTCTAGAGTTGCGCGGTCACTGGTTGATCCTGTGTGGCTCAGTTAACTCGCCATCAACTCCTTGAAAGCGTCGTCTACATCTTCGGCATTCTTATTGCAGAGGAAGATTTCCTTTGGCACATCTAATTTCTTCTTGAGTGTGTCCTTCGTGGAGGAATAGATCATCTTCTTGCGGACTGGCATGCCTTCTGGGACCCTGAAACAGGAAAAATATACACAGCTCTGGTGAGATTCTGGCAGTAAGCATTTGTAAATGAACTGTTTGGGGCACTGGGCCGCGTTTCACGAAAGGGGTGTAAATTTACGCCGGACGTAAATGACGTCATACATCTGTTCTCCATCCAAATCCGCGATTGTATTAAACGTCATTTACGTCCGGCGTAAATTTACACCCCTTTCATGAAACCCAGCCCTGGTCCTGATAATGAATATACATTTATACAAAAAGTTTCCATGTACTGTAAATGATAATATTACTGAGACGGCAATTTAATGCTATGTAGTAGTACATCTAGATTTTAGACATAAATACGACACAAATTGAATGCGACCGTACATCATATTATGCCTCCATTCATGCCGTCTACAACATCCACCCAGAAAATGTGCATCATTTAAATGCGACCACACAGACAGGATTTTTTTGGCATTAATATTGAGCTTGCGTTAATTTCGTGATTTATCGTATTCAGATTTATAACTTTTATCAGTTTAGGTTTTAAACTTTCACCAACGCTAATTAGCCTAAATTAGGACCACGAGATAAGCTTGGTTGTTGTTTGTTCCTTGGTGTTGTGTATGGATTGTGACATAGAGAATTGCAATGATGTCACAGTGACTGTGAGCCGGGCATGACGTCACTCCTGCATACCCTCTTACTGATGCCGACATGACCCAACTGCATTATTTCACTGGGACTGTTGGTTTTTTTTTGGTTTTTTTTAAAGAGTTGTAGTGTGTAAACTATTATTTTGACACAAGCAACAACTACAATAATAAATACCAAAAGCAAGTTTAAAAGTAACCTAACTAATTATTTTATTTGGATAAATATCTGTCGTTAATTGGGGTTTAAAGCAGCTTTCAAGAACGGGCTCATATCATCACGGCTTGTATGCAGTGTATACATTTGTGTTTTTGTGTGTATATGACTGCTTGTGCCAGTCTGGGTATTTCACCAGTCTATATATACTAGTGCTAGTTCACTGGAATATCATGCCACAGTTAACATAGATACTCGTCTCCACTCAGATACATTATACTGACTCCGAGTCAACCAGTCCTTGCTTTCAGCTTTACCCCTTTAATACTGAACGCCAAGCAGGGGAACATCAAGTACCATCTTTTAACGTCTTTTGGTATGACCCGCCCAGGGATTCGAACCCACGGCCTTCTGCTCTCGGGACCGACGCTCTAACCACTACGCCACAGAGGCAGTATCTGTAACTTAGTGTAAGGGGAATGCCACACTACGTGTGTGTGTGAATTGTTGTTTAACATCGCAGCGAGAATATTTCACCCATATGCGACGATGCCACACTACGTAACTGTCCAAATGAATGAAATTGCATAGTGTGCCACTGCCATACCCTTACAACAATGGATCTTCAGTCAGCCCGGCGCAGTTTGAGACAAATGTACATTTTCGGTTGCAGACGACGAAATGATGCTGAATCTAGTGTGTTGGTATGTATCGATATAAAGTTAAACAGTTTGGCAATGTGGGTGGACTAGAATAGATACATTGATACATTGATACATTGATTTGTATACATGTACACAGGTCACATAGGTTTAGGACATTTGATAGTAATGCATCAATGTAGCTTGACCGACGTTGTGTGGGTGTAAATTGTAATATTACTTTGACTATCTCATTAACAGTTAAACTTTTAATGTTTATGAGATCACTATTCAAACAGAGTGTCACTATACGCAAGCAAAATCTGTCAGACTAAATTAGAGATAAACAATACGGTTCAACAGTCGACCGGAAAGAGGTACCGCCTACCGGCCGGCTGCTAACTCAGCTGTCATGTGTCAATTAACTTTTTCAAGTTTTTAACTCACCATGATATAAATCTTATTGAATCTTTGAATGCTCCAGATGTGGTTTTCTGCACAAAATCAAAAATTGCATATCGGCCATCGTTTTCAGGTAAAGTTTCTACAAATTCTAGCCATAATTCATTCGTAGCTTTGAGAACATCTTCAGGTTCAAGTTTATCTGCATGGGCATTGTTTGCACAAAAGCATCTTTTTTTCACACTGTCCACAATGATCTCGGTTTTCTTCCCCTTTGAATCTCCCTCGATTCTATACATCGTCCACTGAATATCCTTTTCTTTGCTATGTTGTCTATCATGAGCTCTATCACAGTCGTGGGATACCGATATTCCTGACATCGCCATTTTGAGGGTTTTAATTTTCAACCACTTCGGAGGAGGTATGGTCTAAAAATAGAAAAGTATGCGTGGGAACAACGAATGTAAAATAGTTGATAATATTATTATCACAGCAGGCTCAGTACAACATGCACACGAACTAGTTAAAGTACTTAAGTAGTTAATAACGTATGTCTTAGTTATATTCGAATACATACCCTAAATCCTAAATTTCCGGCCTGAGATGTGACGGTGACGACTCCCCTTCGATGCCCGTTGAAGCACGAGGTTTGGTTGTTCCCCAGTGATTGGCTGCTTATAACCATATCGCATACCGATATGGGAAAAGCAGCTCCTTATATGGTTTTGTGACTCACAATCCAAGAGGACGCTCTAAAACCATGTTTTGGTGAAAAGTATTGAGAATGAGCACTATTTATGACTACGAGGATCTTCGTCATGACGCTAGGTTGACCAACCGTTTAAAATAATTGAGTAGTTCGTGGAACTGTTTATATTTAACTTGCAGGAGACGATTCCACTTTTGTAAAACATTATTTTTAAAGACACTTCGAAAATCATCTTGCATGCACACAATATTTATCGTTCCTTTTCTTTCTTTTCTAATTAATATGACTACCTAATTATAGTAATATGTCAAGCAAATTGCTCGAATAGAAGGGGGCCCCTGATCTCCACCTTTGCCCCATATTGCATCAGGATTCCTTTTTTTTTAAAGGTGTTTCCCAATACTTATCTGTTCTAAATATAGACCGACGTGCGTATTACCTTTTCGCCCAGAATTATGACAGGTAACCATGCACGAAATACGAGAACTTATTGGGAAACACCTCCTTTTTAAAATTGACGATAGACAATTATATAGAGTTTATGAATTAAGAATGTATTTTTATTGTTATTATTATTATTTTTATTATTATTATCATCAGCAGCAGCATTATACATCATTTTCTAAAAATATGGATAATACTAGTATATAGTACATGAATCTAATAACAAATCTTACACCATGCGATCGGTGTTCTGGGGTGCAAAGGAAATCACCCCTGTTGGTCTATATATAGTAATAATTAAAACGATACTCCGACGTATGTATACTTTTGTACATCTATTCTAAAGGAAATTAAGAAACTGTCACACTTTATACTGATTGTGATGTCGGAGTTTGTCACTTAATTACTATATTATGTAAACTGTCTAACCATATTGTTGTTTATTATCTTTGTATTTTCATACTAGTATACCGTACACAGAGATTTGAAGAATTTATTTTTATATACTTTATATCAAATCCTAAACAACATTTCTATGGTAGGCCTACATGTACTTTTAATAAATGTTTCTCAATATTGTGAAATGTAAAAGCTAACAAATTTAAACATTAAAAGTTTGGCATGATTAATTTCGTAATGCATGCGGGGTATGTTCTCAGTTAGACCGAACAGCTATATGTATGTATAGATGATCTACATTATACAACAGATGGAATATAGGAATATAATTATACAGTTTGACCTATTTTCCGCACACAAATATAAATCCTTCTACAAATGTATGGCATTTTAGATACGATATAAAGTAATGTCTACCCCAATGTATATATGGTGTAATAAACTATAACGTATGCCCTCTTACTTCAACTACAATAGTTCAAGTTCAAGACATAACCCATACTTTAATATTTAATTGATTACGTTTGAGTCATTATCATTTCATACAATGTCATGTACATATGTAGGTGATGAGACCAAAATTGTATTACATGAATCGCGAATATAATATTTATATACAGTATTATATACATGTATGGATGGATGCAGTACTTGATAGTGCACAACATGTCAGTGTCCATAATGCGACATACGTACTGTATGAAGTATAGGCCTATACATATATACTAGTATTATAGTATACTAAGTATATATAGACTGATCATGCATCGTGAGTCACGCCTCCCAAATGTCAATGTCTAAATAGAGTAGATACTAGTACAATCATGTACATCGATAAGGGCGGTATCATTTATATATAGGCCTACTAGTATATAATATAGGCCTATATACGGGTATAAATTATTGGCTATATATAAGGAACTGTTTTCGTATTAGCACACCCACGCCCACATGTACCCGCTATGCATTGAGCGATGGGCTATTCTAGGTGCGACGATATTATGTAGACCATGCACATAGTAGAACTATAGCAGACTGTCACCAAGCAAACCGTATCATTTCTAAATTTAAAAAAATAGTGCAATCGCGATAGAATGTGCCCACATGTCGTTGGCATTTTCTATACAAACAGATCCTCATGCATGCAGCGGTTGACCAGAGTGCCACTCATGCATTAATGCATACAATATAATACGGAAGCTGACAAACATGCGACCCTCGGTGGGTCCGGTGTAGGAGCCTCAAAACACTCCCCCGCCCCAAAACACTCCCCTCAGCCCCAAAACACTCCCCTACGGAGCCTC
>JAULBO010043785.1:0-11674 GCA_032355325.1 Clypeosectus delectus | reverse complement strand
TGTGTGTGTGTGTGTGTGTGTGTGTGTGTGTGTGTGTGTGTGTGTGTGTGTTTGTGTGTGTGTGTGTGTGTGTGTATATGAGTGTGTATGTGTGTGTGTGTGTGCGTGCGTGCGCGCGCGTGTGCGTGTATGATGTCTCGACAACCATCCTCATAATGTAATAATTATAAATTACCTATTCCAGAATACACTGTATGCAATACCTGTACATATTTTAGTTGATATTTCATGAAAGTTTGTTTATATTATAAATGTATATACAAACGTATGAACTATTAATATATTATTTATTATTCGTATGTGTTCCCATTATTGTAGACAGAGTTGGGTTTTTTTCAGAATCTGACTAATAATATCCTTGAGATTTTATTAAAATGCATGTCTGTTGTGGAATATCATAGATACACCTTAGATCTTCGCCATCAGTGTTTAGTGTTATGTGTACATAATACTAGTAGTTACATTATATCCCTAGAATGTACATTACTTGTATAATGTTGTATAATACAATGCACACCCGCTTCAACCACTGAAGGGAAATACTGTAATACAATTACTAGTAATCTTAATGATTACTACAGGAGTGCAGGTATTAATAAATATAATCTACAATAATCTTCAAATCCATATTCTAGTTACTGATTTGTGCTTGCATCGCTAATCTGAAATGTAACACATATCTACGTGTACCTCGTAACATGACTAATGGCATGTGGGTGTATTATTGTGAATGAATTAGTAACTTGACTTACAATTTAATTTTATGTCTAAGGTAGTACTATGCCATGGGTTGAAAGCTGTTTTCTTCTAGCCAACTTCATATCTTAGTAAACGAGTGTAAACTATTCCCTGTAAATGTAAAGTAATACCTTATGCTTTTGACTTACACGTAATCTATGTATTGCCAGAATGTACACGGATCGTTTTGTGGGTGGGGGTGAATGGGGTGGTGGTAAATAGGGGTGGTGGTGGAGGGTGTGAGGGGGGGGGGGGAGCTGATATTCCCTGGCCGTCAAGCATACATTTGCTAACTCATGCGGAATGTGTGAAATACGGGTTTTTAGAATTAACTGATTTTCTACACGGAGATGAGTTGGCCTTATTAGATGATTTACAAACCTAATGCGATCAAGTCATTCAATAAATTGGATTTGCGTGTCCTGAAGAACACACCGAAAGAAGAAAAACAGCTACAAAAGAGACATTAGACGAAATTGATTTCTCTGGCGTTAAAGTGGTATCGATCATACGATTGAACATTTTCAAAAAATACTCTTCAAATGTTTCATATCATTTAAATTTAAAACATGAATTTACTTTTTAATAAGCTTAAGCTACCGTATAACATAGTTTGGTAGGACTTTGTCAATTCCATCAATTCTTTACAGTAACATGCAGCATACGAACACGTGGTCTAAAAGGCTGTAAATGTATTCCACCAGTACGCTACTGGAGTTCGGGACAAATGTTTATGTTTTAAACGGAAATAGGGATTTAGTTGCCAGGACGAAGAACATCGACTCCCATGAAATCGTTAGTAATTATAAAGTCTTTCAGGCAAAAAGAAAAAAAAAACATAGTTACTAGTATTGTCTTACAAGTCTAAAAATAGTTTCTTAGTGAACTTGGGATTAAGAGTATGTTTGAAGATGGCAATGCTTTTGTGCTCAGTAATGGATACGAGTTTTCTTAAAAGAAACACGTGTCACTTCTGAGCCGTTCTTTGGCCTCGTGGATACTATTTATTGACATAAGTCACAGTATTGTCCTATGCATAATTATAATTCTCAAGTAATAATCACAGTTAATAATCTAAACTGATTCTTAGTGACTAATAGTAAAATAAGCATACATCTACATGTCTATAAAAGAACAGTTCTTTAAAACATGTTAATATTATATTCATTCTCAATAACGTACTAGTATTTACTCTTAGCCACATATTAATGTCATATGTTTATGCTCTCTTGAACAGTATAATATGTTACATGCATATTATATTATTAGTGTACACATGCACGAAATGTATTTGTTTTGGTATTATCTGTTATACATGTAGTTTAAATAGTACACCTTTCAATTCTGCAAGATTCGGTTTTAATTCTGACCCACAATGAATGTTAAATTATGTTAAATGAAATGATAAATTCTGTAAAATATTTCGAAAAAGATCGCTATAATATGTTCATTGAACGAAATCCAACAATGTTGAAATAAGTTTTAATTAAGGCATGTTGTGCCAGAATTGTACACCTGAAATCGATTCTCCCCCACTTTAACCAAACAAAGGAAAGAGATGGCGGTGCCAAATTTGGTCAAATTCCTGGCAGTTTCGTATCCTGGAGCGGTTTTCCTAGTCTTGGAGAGTTCCACGATAGCACTCGGCCCAGTTCCACAAAGATCAATAGATCGATAACCAACACAATATGGTGTGTTGTCTAGACAAAACGTCTACTAACACACTGGCAGAATGGACATTTCGCGAGGGGTTTTGAGAAGGAAATCCCTAACCATAACTTTGAAGTCGACAACAAAAGGATTGTTATATATTTTACACAAGGAAACACTACGTTGCTAGATCGTCTCTGTAAAACACAAGACACGCTGTACTCAAGAAAACACTATTGAGATCCATTCATTAAATGGAAACTATTTGATTACAAGTATGATGTTTTAGACATTCTCTTAACTACTTGTCAGCCGGTCGCTTGCTGCTAGGACAATGATTGTATAATGAATATTTAATGAACGTATTTGTGTAAATTCATAGAATATTTCAGGTTGTTTTTACATGGGAAAGTTTAGAGAATTATCTATCTTGAGAAACTCATTGATATGGTAATTAAATGCAAACTCGACGACAACATGTTTACAGAAGAAGATAAAATGTAAATATGCAAATAATATGTGCAAACTAAGATTTCCTGACGTTAGTGCTGTTTCACAAACCTCGTATTACTTGTAATTTAAAAATAATCACAATAATTTTACTGTGTTATGTATGCCATACCACTTCTATATTTAGTTATGAAAATACATGGTAAATTGTAATACAACAATAATCATACATACGCACGAATATCATAATTTATGTATTTATTACATTTTAATTCAAAACCAAACTGTATTCACAGCATATTAAACGTCAGTGCAACCTGTACAGTACACATTATTTACAATAGTAAAATGATTTACATAAATATTATTAATAATAATAATGTAATTTTAATATTACATTCAAAATAACTGTTTTACAATAGAGGTAATAATACTAATAATAATACACCAAGAATACACTGGCGTTATCAAGCAGTGCCCGGACCATAAGAGACGAAACCTCTCGTGAGTTTAAATTTCTGAAACATAATACTAGTAGTACACTGTATACCAAGACTATTATTTTACAAATGTTATTATCCCAAGTTTAGGTGCAAATCTGTTAAGGTGTTATGGGAGAAATTACTTCTATCGTGTTATGATCTTATTTTAAAATCCAACGATAGTACTAAGGGGATGTGGATTTTACATCGGGAACTACGTTTTGTATACACACTTTTTTACATGACAAGTAGGCCTACATGTACCTAGATGTTTAGATTGTGTAATGTGTACCCTGTCGGTACTCGGCTACGATTAAACAAACTATATTAAACTTCATAATTGTATTATGGTTACTGTATAACTTTTGGAAAGTGTTTTAATTGTTTTAAATAAGGAGGTGATTTGTTAAATCTCAGAAACACAAACGTAATTACCCAATAGTGTATTTGCACGAAAGTATATGAAATAGAACATTTAGTTTATTAAATGACATTAGATTCTAGAATGTGAATGAAATGTGAGCCTTTGTATATTCAGAATAGATTTGTCAAGCTGTATTAAATTACTAGTAAGTGATTTATTGATTAAATAATTCGGCCATGAATAGACTTAATATGTCATGATAATTATAAATTACGACAACACTATTAGTAACTATCCGTGAATTTCTTGCAGCATTGACACATAGATATATTGACAAATATTATGTACAGCCGTCATATTTGTCTGTGTACATGTGTAAATATGAACATACAATTCGCTATTGAAGTGGTAATACAATGTTGTATGCATTATTTATCTAGTCAAAATGAGTAAGTAAACAATGTTGCGTAAACAAACACACACACACACACACACACACACACACACGCACATACACACACATAACAAATAAATTGAGGTACCTAAATTGACGTTTGATACATTATATTGCACATCTAACCTTTTGTTCTCCACCATCATCATTATAACTCGTAATCAAGTTCAATAGATATAGTCAAATAGAAAATACAATTATGCTGATACTAGATCGTCGCTGTCGATTGCGAACGATTGTGCCCAGTTAATAATTATGCTA
This sequence comes from Clypeosectus delectus, assembly GCA_032355325.1. Classification (NCBI taxonomy): domain Eukaryota; kingdom Metazoa; phylum Mollusca; class Gastropoda; order Lepetellida; family Lepetodrilidae; genus Clypeosectus; species Clypeosectus delectus. Next base: position 7,275 of record JAULBO010043785.1, on the reverse strand, counting down.
TTTTAGTATTAAATCCTGTTTTATTGAAATAATTCGTGATGTCCACGTTTTCTATTTATCCAAAGAGTGGAAATATTTTTCACAGACACTATTTAATAGTTTTCTTGCAAATTTAATTAATTGAACGACACAGCCGCTATTTAACACTTTTAACGCAATACGCGAAGAAATAATTTTAAATGAATTTTACTGAATTGAATTACGTTAATCCTCGAATTTGAAGATGCACCTTTTGGAATGTTCTGCTGTTATCCCTTGAAATATCGTCCAGATGTTGTCTTGTGCTCCCGTCCAACTTTCTCACACAAATGAATTGAGATCGACATTGTTTTGTGGACGACAGTGAAAACGCGTTGTGTCTAACAACACATTTTGCAACTATTTCATTAGATGCTGTTTTCCTAGTGTCAGTGTGCACTTGTTCTAGCAACCTTTGTATGGCGATTACAGATCCCAGAAGAGACTAGAGAAATAAACCTCTTTCTTCAAGTCGAACATTTTGCAAAACAACTACAAGTAATTTTTGTTGTATAATCAAATTTGTTTCACTTCCAATTTCGTGAGGTTGTGTGTTTGTCTGAGATTTGACCCAAGAACTCTTTTCGCTTTTCATACGGGGTTAAAACGAGTCATGGGCAACACGGGTTCAACTTCGATTATTTTTTTCCCTTCACGGGGCGGTGTATTGTGGCTGTGAAAGCGAACCAGCTCGCTCGGGTTGTTTGTACCCTTAGGCAAAACTACCAAGAATAAAAGAACGACATTTTCGAGTTGTACAGTATGTATGTTTCTTTTCTACAAATTGCAATTACCAAACAGCTTGTTATACAGAGCAACTACAACCCGTATACATTCATATTTCACGTGGGGTGTAAACGCCCTCCAAGAGATGTTCTCCATCCTTGCATTGGTATGTTCAATAAACCATGATGGATCGAACTGCTACAAGGATCGAACTGCTCCAAGGATCAATCCCTCCCAATCGAGTTTTCCCTCACTAAAGCACTCTAAAATGATTTTTTTTCTCTCGTTGTTTCAAGGGTTCATAGTACTTCAGTTCTCGTTGTGGAAGAGATATATATATATATATAATATACTAATATATACAAAATTACATTTGAATGTGTGTTACTATTATGCCATCCATAACGATAGTACATATATAGCATATTGCAGTCTTTATATTTGGACAAACGGACGAACAGCATCACCAGTCAAAAACCAGGATCACATGTGCTAGTTGCCTAACGCCCGCTTCACAATATCAATATGTACAATGCACCTTATACATTAACACGAACACAGAAGGTCTCTTGAGGTCCATCATATCCTCATTATGAACAACAGTTTTAGGACAATAGTATCGCTTGAAATCCAGAAAGTTTGGGTACTGGCACGAAAGGAACTTGTCAAGAAGAACAAAACAAAGTCAATGCTTTGGAAAATAGGATTAACAGTAGGCCTTACTCATGTTTTTGTCATGAAAACTTAATACTGTAAAATGGATTAATTATAATATATTATGATGAAAATATTCGTTTCATAATGTACCGCTTTTTACAAATAATAAATTATCCGAAAGTATATAAATAACGAGTTACGTTTTCGTTTCATAAATTCCGAGATATTGTGCAGATATTATGAGCATTTCCATTGCACAGCTTCAGTCTATTGGGTGTACACAGCCGGAAGTCTGTGTTTTGTAATATATGTACAAAGACCATCATTGATCCTCGTGTCACACGTGACTTAGAGGCTGGGGTTTGCTCCCTTGGTAGGGCGCATTTGTATATTTTGACATCATCCTACTGGGATGACTGTAAGAATGTTTGTGACACAACTTTCCGTTGAATAAATTTCTCCACGAATCCACGGTTTTCCCAGTCCATATCCAGAATCCCGACGTAATTCCCACCACAAGACACATAAAATATTTTAACATGAACACTGAGTAGTCTGGTCTGTCGCCAGTGACGTCCTGTTTGCACGAGGAGCAAGCCCATGTCCTCTGCCAGTCGAGGCGCAAATGCTGTTCGTAAAAGTAACATGCTATGACAATAGTGGCGGGTACCGTATACAGCACAGAGAAGACGCCGATCCGAATCATCAAGCGCTCGAGCTTATCCGTTTTGCCCCTGCCTTGTTGTTTAATGACGTTTCTTATTCGAAACAGCGACACGAATCCCGCCAAGAGGAACGACGTACCTATGATGAGGTAAACAAACAGCGGCGCCAGCACGAAACCGCGGAGGTTCTCGATGTTCTGCCCTCCGACGTAACATATTCCAGCGATAGGGTCTCCATCCACAGAGGACATGGCCAGAACTGCGATGCTCTTGACCGACGGAATTAGCCAGGCGGCCAGATGAAAGTACTGGGAGTAGCTTGCAATCGCTTCCTGGCCCCACTTGAGTCCGGCTGCCAGGAACCACGTGAAGGACAGGATTACCCACCAGATTGACGACGCCATCCCGAAGAAGTAAATGAGCAAGAATACCACTGTGCACACGGCCGGTCCGGTCGTTTCGTATCTGATCATGTCTGAGTCACATGCGACTTGTTCGTGACCCACGATGAGTCTTATGATGTAGCCCAGACTCACCATGAAGTAACACGCACTGAGGAAGATGATCGGTCTTTCCGGGTACTTGAAGCGTTGCATGTCAATAAAGAACGTACTCACAGTCATAGCTGTGGAGATACAGCACAGGATGGACCACAATCCGATCCAGAATGTTGCAAACGTTCTCTCGTCTTGGGAGAAAAAAGGATTGTAGCAGCTCGCTGCACAGTTGGGCACCCCACCGGTTGTGATGAGGTTGTAGTACCCGTTCTGGTGGCTCATGGTATTCACGAGTGGCTCGAGACATTCGCATTTGCATTCTTTCTCCGTGGGTCTTGTTACCGTCCCTGGGACAGGCTGCACTCCGGCACCGCTTGGCACCCTCGGGCTCAACCCCGTCTGCAGAACGGGACCACCTCCTACCGGAGGACTCCGGGTGGATGCGCGATACACGCCTTCCGATGATTTCTGAGAGTCGGTCGTGTTGACGTCCATGCACAAATGGTCCTTGTCTCCATACTCTGGTAAGTTATCACAGTTCATTCTCACGGGCCACGCGAACCCGTATTGTCTCATGAGCGGGGCGCACCCTTTCTTCGCCCTCTCGCACACTGACCTGCACGCTGGGAGGTGCTTCTTGTAGTTCGTCATACATATCGGTGCGTACATCGAACACAGAAAAAACTTCAGATCGGCGGAGCATTGGATTTCCACAAGAGGCCAGAACTGATGAACTTCCAACCCGGCCTCCTCTTGGGTTTCATGGTTAAATTGATTGGGCATGTACGTGTAGTTATATCCGATGCTCTTGCACATGGGTATGGATATCTCCTGGCACTTTCGGGGCTGGTCTGCCCCTCGGGTCCCCGGGAGTGGAAGCAGGATGGCGAGTCCCAGTAGTACCCACAGCAGGCTTGGGGGCCCTCGTACTGTGCCCATAATGAGCGAGTCCGTCCGTCTACACACACTGTGTCAGTGGATGATTGTTCAATCCGGCAAACAGCAACCTAACACATCTTCGGTCGTCAGCTCGCCACAAATACCACAGCGCCTTGCTCAACTTATCGAATTATTCCAGTGAGTGCATTGTGAAGGTCTGGTAGAGTTATTCTACCTGAAGTTTCGCCTGCCTGGATTCGTAGAAGTCCGAGATATTCTTAACGCTAAATGAACCGGGGTTAAATCCAGTCACACGCTAGGTACACAGGTAGGTTAGAGTATACGACGAAGGGATCCAATTATCTGGCTGCAGAGTAGTCCTAGTCAATACCACATCGTGGGGGAGAACACAACTGGCCAGGCGTTTGAGCACATCCGAATTTCACTAGTGCCGTAGCATCTATCAGTCGTCATGCCTTGCACTCGCAACTGCCACTTTCACAGCTCATTAGACACTCTGACAAATGACGTCACCTGCCAGTCGAGCGCGCGGTATCCAATCGCCTCCCTATGCGGCGCGATCAAATTGGTGGGGCGGAGCGAAGGCGGGCCCTCGTTCTGCCCAGTAAAGAAGCTCCTCCGGCTGGGTTCTGAAAATAGAGATATAACTATGAGACATGTAAAGCCGCTGTGTTTGGGACTTGTGTTTGTGTACAGAACGGCAAATAGGTAGTAAAGGGCTTGACACGAAGGCCTGGTAAACTACATGACCAGTTCAACAGTGGCAGAGACTTCATTAAAAGACAGTTTCGTGTAGGGTGACTGGCTTGCTCAAATAATAGTTTAGTGGCATAAAAGCGAGGTGAATGGCGCCGTACGGTTCCCTGGTAGTTACAATTCACGTGTGTGTACCCGCTAAAGATTTCTTTTGTCGCCGACTCAATAAGGGAGACTTTTTTATTCGACATCGTAGCATGCTGTTTTGGACAGAATAGAACATAGTTAGTCTTCTAATCGCTGTTCGACAGAGCATTCCCCTTTGTCAGGCCGCTGTCACTGCTGTGAAAGAATTATCCGGCGAAGTCACCGTGATATTTGAGGTTAAAAAAGAAAAAGCGTCCGCTGAAAAGAGGCATACAACTTTATCAATGTGGCTACGCTGGGCCTAACTATGCACCCTCGCCAAAGGTCTTCACCAACTGTGTTCTATATAGCGAGCGGGAGAATAGAGTGATCACTGCACGGTGCATGTACCATCCAGTACCCTCCATTGTGCAGCGTGCGGCCACGCTTAGCTTCCCGTGTTATATTTGTTTAGCTATGAGTAGGAAACAAGACAGTTTAAACGAATATGGCGTAGCGCGAGCATTGGTAACGTGGTGAAACGGGGCAAAACCAAACATACGTACATCAGCATACAAATCCGCGCCATTGTTACCGTGAACTGGCGGGCGGAGATCCTGTTGGAAGTCGAGACAAGCAAAACTTGCCAAACTATCAGTTTACACGTTATTATAATAAAATTTGAAGCAGACGGTGTGATGGAAAAAATGTGTTCCCTGGATATAGTAGACGAGTTTGTTTACTCTTTAAACGAAAACATTCTAAAGGATTTGTTTTGATAAATTTGATTTCGAAAATATTAAATATAATACATGTTTTAAGTGTTATGCTAACAATAAATAATATATTGTTCGTGATTGTTGCCATAACTATATTATGCGACTAAAAGGAATGGATCCACATTTTAGAACGCATTATTGGGATGTCACTACAGATCGATGGGAAACAGCATACATCCCACATATAACTAGCATAATGCTAGACAATAATATAATGGGCTTAATTGTGTCGCAAATTAAACAATCGACAACTGAATAATTGTATTATGCATGTACCCAAATGATTTCAAATTTATCTCGGCTAAACTACTAGTATTTGCATAGTGTCATAATAAAACAAAAACTAGTATTTAGTGTTTTCATCCTTGATATGCGTTTATATATTTAAAACAAAAATAAAATTCACAAATCGAATTTTATAACTCACATGCAAACGTCGGATGGTTTACGTCAATAAGCTGAAGTCCATTGCAGACTTTACTATATACTAGTAGGTATTAATCCATGGCATCAATGCGTGCCACGTTGATCGACTACTTACCAAGATGTCAAAATACAAAGAAATCCTACTTCAGCATTGAAAACTTACGTCAATCCATCAAGCTTATGAAATAAGTTAACATCCGCCCATTTAGATGTCGTGATTTAAATACACGCCTATGCCTAGTTGAATAACTGTTTAATTCCATATTCTGACTTGATCTCGAGAGTGGCATTTATAAGGTTAACGGAAGTTTAATCCATCCGGTGATGTAATTTCCGAACTTAGGCAACTGTCGACGACGTGTTTTACGAAAAGTGAGAATAGTTCACACGTCTTACGCGATAGCACAAGTCAACTCGGCGCTCATTAGTAGGCCTTGTTCGAATGTTTTCAGATCTCTGTTTTAGTGTCACCCTGGTTGAACGGAACCCATCGCGAGGGGGTTTACACGTTCACAACTTCCTTTGATAACTTTGTAAAGACACCCGAAAACGTGTCGAGCCGAAGGTGTGACGATAACGTACTTCGGCTTATCGTGCTGAGTGTTTCTAAACAGTTTCGACAACTCAACATATTTGATAAATATTCGTCAAATTTGGCTAATTATGTACGTAGGGGGTCACAGATGCTGCCTTGCGTGACCTTCCTGCAAACCCAAACAGTCTTCGGAGATATAAGCTGCATCCTCCGCAGAGGCTCCAAGCTGGGTTAGGGGATTTAGGATATCGGAGAATTTGCTACTTTCCCTCGCATCTAATCGGCATCCCAGCATGTGCTCGTTACTCCCATTTTGTTACAGCACCATCGCAACTCGCCCCGCAGCGTCGCGAGGTTTTCATTGGACGAAAGCCTAATGGGACTACGTCACGTGACGTGCTGCAGCCGCCGAGAGATTTGCTCGATATTTCATGATAAATCTGCTCTATTTGTGTTTCCTGTAGAAGTAGTGATAGTAACACTTCTAAGAGAAACATACTTATTCCACACACTGTCCACTTTCGTCTTATTATTCATGAAGTCAGCGGTAGGGTTGATATACAACTAGGCCTAACGGAACACTATATAGACCTACCTCTCTAAGTCCGTAAAACCCTTAACCACAAACCCGCTAATGATAGATAAACAATTCTCCAGGTGAAAACAGTTTAATGACCTGTTAATCCAAATATTTAATTACGACGGGAGCTAACCGAGGTTGTGAAGTTGGCACACGTCCACGTCGTTATACATGCGAAGTTCCTTACGACCCCTACTGCGCATGCGTAATACCGCCTTGACCCCCGCAGATTAACTTGTTACTTCTTAACAAAGTTACAGGCCTTATTAATGATGTAAGACCAGTGTTAGTCAAACAGAGGGGTTCATTAGGTAATCATTAGAAACTGTTCAGGGCAACTTGACCTGCCTGGCTTTGTTGAAGCTTGCCACTCGCGTTGCTTACAGTACGTCAAATGATCATTTGTACAAGTGACGGACACCTGGATACTCTTTCGTGATCTCGTATCCGCTAAGAGACCGGGGTATCCTTTCATAAAGCTATCGTGTCCGCTAAGAGACCGTGGTATTCTTTCATAAAGCTCTCGTGTCCGCTAAGAGACCGGGGTATCCTTGTATCAAGCTCTCGTGTCCGCTAACAGACCGGGGTATCTCTGTATAAAGTTCTCGTATCCGCTAAGAGACCGGGGTATCACTTTATATAGCTCTTGTATCCGCTAAGAGACCGGGGT
>JAULBO010043674.1:0-11674 GCA_032355325.1 Clypeosectus delectus | reverse complement strand
ATTGATTGTGTAGATCCTAAGAAATTCGTCAATTTATTACAATTTCAATTGGGACTATTTATGCCTGCGAATTCTTACACATACTCACTACTATGACCGACATTCGCCTCAAGTTAACCTAAAGAGTGTTTCAAACTGTACAGTCGCTATTATAGTTTTTTCTAGAGGTATGTGATAAATAGAATCTTCCATTCGTGTCATATATTACTGAATTTATTCAACTCGTTTGTCAAACTGATATTGAGCGAGGCTTTCTATATATATAAAATAGTAGTATAAACCAAGTGGATATACAAATAGATAACATAGAATAAAATATATCTCAGAGAGTGAGAGAGATAGAAAGGGAGAGGGAGGGAAGAAGAGGGGTGGACTATATCGGAATGACCCACATGATAGCCGCACAAGCCCACATTGCAATAACGTTTTGAAAATATACCTAATGCTACCAACAACTCAACTAAACATATCAAAATATAGTTAATCTTACCAATTAATGGTAGGACATCCGACGTTGGCGGCATATTCTCCGTGACAAGCATCATAAATACAGTCATGGACAGAAGCGTGGTAATCCCCATAGTAACCTTCTCTCCCGAATCAGAGGGGATGTAAAACCCTAGCAACGCCACCAGGGTGATCATAATACACGGCAGGATCATATTGAATATGTAGAACAGCGGCCGCCGCCGAATGAGAATGAAGTACGTAATATCCGGGTAGGGCTCCGCACAGCACGAGTAGTAGTGGAGTTTCCGGTTGACGATGACCTTGACGAGTTCCCACTCGCTGTTCGGAATGTAGTTGGACGTGTCGCCGTCGGCAGTGTTCATGACGAGGTTCACCTGGTAGCCGTCGTACGTCCAAGACGCAAACAACATGGAGCAGTTCTGCTCGTCGAAGGGGAAGTAGCGCACGTTGATGGAGCACGAACTCTTGAAGATAACCATGGACAACCACGTGACGTTGCCTTCGTTGCTGACGATGACGTTGGTGCTGATAGAGGAGAAGAAGGAGGAGACGTCGGCGCTGAAGGACAAAACAGATGTAGAGATGTGTTCACTATTCTATTTCACTCAATGCATGGCTAGACATAGGGCATGCGCTAAACTGTAGCATCCGTGGGGATGAATGCTGCATTAGACCTGTGGCCTACAGTAAATGTAAGGAAGACCTTAATGAATGAAACACTGTTACACATATTACCACAGTACAGACACCGCATCTTATGCTGGTCGCATTGGAAAGGTAACATCCGGGTGTTTTAACCCAACATTGTGAATTTCAACACCACACTACAGTGTACTATACGTACGCTTCCACCTACGTTGCACTGCGATATTATTAGTATTAGTAGTAGTAGTAATGCACGTGTGTGTATGTGTGTGCGCGCGTACGTACGTGGAGTTGCTGCATACATGCATGTGATTCGTAAATGTGATCGTGTAGCGTGTACATGGACACCTTTAATGTTGGAATTCTTGCTTCTCTACGCTGAACACAAGCTCCAATGGAATTTGCCTTGCATGACATCACTAACTAATACTATACGCACTGCGTCATGTCATGCCATGGATACTTATTGTCGATATTATGGTAAAGTACGGACACGACGACGAGTAGAATACGAACTAGTGGGAAGTCGGTGTATGGAGAAGGTTACAGGGGATTGAGGCGGATGTGGAGACACATTCAGAAGCAATGCAACGCTCACCCTATTCAAGATGGGGTTTAAGAACTTTTGAAACGTGTTCAGCATTTTAAAAAGTGTTATAACAAATATTTCAATATGCATAGTGTAGTAACATGAGCTGAAGTTGGCGGCAAATAAGTCCCTAGCTGTATTATAATTGCATAACGCAGTGCACACGGAACTAATTAAAAAATACAACTGCATGTACTTGATGCTTGGAAACTAACTCCGGATTATACCCAGAATATATCGATGTAAAGACATCACGATGTTCTGACAGATATTATTTTATGACAACAACTTTCTCCATTATTAGTTTGTCATTTGGGAGCCATTGCTCTTCGAAATTGTAAACATTTATATCCAACCTGATGCAAATACTGCTGGCGTTCATTAGTTGCGTCAATGGATAGTTGTTAAAACATGTCCTTCTCAATATGCTTTGTTGTTCTCGATGAAATGTTGCGCATTAAGTTGGGATGCTACCTAAGTGCATGTGTTCTATTTTGTTTGCAAACAATATGTTGAATGTCTATCGTTGAAACAGGAAGCGTTATGCGGCATTCATACTTAGTACTTTCTCCACTTAACACTAGTTAATGTCATTGCTGCTTTTTCGAACGCAGTGACTCGCACTGCTCTCCGATACGCAATCTACATGTACTACGCAATACAGCCCTGCGTATAACATGATAATATGTCCTGGCTCCGAGGTTATTACACTTTTTGAGTACGATTTCATGCTCCGACTCTGATATTATATGGGGATTTGTGAACGAAATCGCCAGTTGACCATGGAATCATGCTCAACAAAGTGTCGTAACCTCGAGCCCTGGTTGTGCTAAGAAACCCCAGCACCAAGAGTCACGGACGAACCGCGCCAGAATACACACACGGTTTGATCACACCCTATACATGCCGATTACTTAGCGCACGGTACTTAATACAGTTCGTAGTTCGCTGTGCCTGCTGTACGTACTTGTTATACAAGAGGATGTCCGGTCGCCAGACCGCCTCAAATGGAAGACGTATAACTTTAATGTTGTCATATTTAGCAGGATCCCACCGAAGTCCATAATCCATCCATATCTGCAACAAAGCGTGAATAATGCATGAACCCTGTCTGACGACAATCGTATGTATGTGTTACGTTTCTCTCTGCTGCAGACATACAGTATGTATGCCCTATGCAACCGTGCGTGCGATTGATACAGCAGGGAGAGATACACACGTGTATACATGGACGTCTTGCAAACGCAGCCTTACACATTGAACACAACACACACATATTTAGGCCACGTCGTTTCTGGCACACCGTACATACTAGTTTTCCCCCTCCCCCTCCCCCTCCCCCACCCCTCATAATCTTAACTAATTACTATAATGCGTGGCGTCAGTTACTTCCGGTGAAATAGGCTAGAGCACATCCATTTTCAAATTACTTCTTCGATACCAGCAATGCTGATACAATTTACGTTTTGCGTACAATTACTGGATTCAAATCAAGAGAAAAACGTATTTAGAGTATAGCTTGAACCGCTTTGACCTCGGGGTCTTAAATTGCGAACCGTCGATAACTTCATACGGCTGCCGGTCGTTTATTGGCCGTGCCAGATAACGTCAACGCCGTGGATATGTGCCACAAACCGAATCTCCAAAATGAATGCTCCCCAAGGCCCAATGGGTCTTGATAGGATCGGCAGCAAAATTAACGGTCTGTTTTCCCCAATATTCGTCCATTACCATCGGGGTAACCTTGGCCGTGCTAATCTCGACGATGCAATGCGCATAGCATCGGTACTATGTCTAGCCAAGCGTCACCAGTATTTGGCCTTCATGCATCTTGGTGCCTGGTGTTCACAGGGTTTAATTGGGATAATTTGTTCACATAGTGAACACACCCAGGGGTAATGGAATGCACTTCAATGGTCGAAGTCAAATAAAGGTGACGAGCGAGACAACGAGGACGTGGCCAATGTTTGCACCACACTATGTCGAGCAGGAACGGAATCGCAATGTTTGATTGGTATACATCTACAAAACACCACTTCGGATGTAAACATCTTAATGGTTGTCCTGAGTTACCTTTAGGTTTGGTGTATGCTACTATACTAATGTGTAGTATGGTAGGATTATATAATAATCTTTAAAATATGGTAGTATTACCATAATTAATATAAACTTCACATTATGGTAAAGCCGCTTTCAAGAACGTGCCCATACCACGACGTGTATGTGGTGAATGGGTGTATATAAGGGCATGGGAAGTCTCGGGGCATCTCCTCGACCAGGGTGGCCTGGTATACAGAAGCCCAACTCGGAGTACACCTATACCAACCTGATTCAGCCAACAGTTGGTTGTCAGTATCTGGTTTTTCTCGTCCTGAAATGCAAGAAACTCACTTAATGGTAACATTACGGCATTAAAAGTACAGCGTTTAACAGGCACCTCACATACAGTATGCTATTACTAATATTAAATCGTCCTGTGCGTGTGGGGTTTGTTTGAGGAACTTCTACAGTCATATACGAAGCGTGTTCGTAACGAATTATCTAACTCTGGTATACGTGGACAATGACCCGGATGTATTCTAACCCCGACCCCACAGGCACGGAACCAAAACAGCGCGGCACTCCGAGCGTCTTGGGATACTTCCAGGAATCGACGTTTAACAAGATCGGCCCTAGTTCCGGTCGCGAGTTTAACCCCAGGCTCAATGGATTTGGGTTTAAGTTATTGACCTGAGTCAATTATATAATTGTGTCCTATTTGTCCTTTGGGAAAAGCGAGGGCCTATTCACGTGTTCGATAGTACGCTTAATATACTGTGCGATACATCGCTATTGGTATCCCGCTAACATACTAGTAATTCACGAGTTGAAGTTACTTTCACTAGTAATATTATGTTACGCCATCTAGATGTATGGGCATTACATGTGCCTTCAATACTAACAATCAACATGAAATATTCGTAAGTTTTAACATACATGACATCTATCTAGTCATGAATGTAGTCACACACACACACGCATACACACACACACGCACGCATACATACACCTATATAATAGGTACACAATGAATGGGATACGGTTCGTGACAGTTAAACATAGCGTCGCTTTATGAGGAATAATGTTATGGGTACAACATACAAATGAAATATTCGTAAGTTTTAACGTAACTAGACGATTAGTTAACCTGTAGGCGACATTCACCATTCGCGTTGCTTTATGGAGAATATATTGCCATCGCTACAATTGACATCACAGCATAACTGTATTTTAGAGCATACACTCAGCATTACTATAGATGCCCACTAAATGGACTGTCTTAGTGTCTATGCGACTGTTGTTACACTTGGCATCGCATTGCGGGGAATACATTTATCATTGGTAAAAGTAAAAGCGTAGGAGTGTGCTCCATGGGAAATCGATCCGCCACGGGGGGAACCACTAAACGAGACACACATACACGGTAGTCACTTCCGGTGCGCGTGTAGCGGAGACACGCGAGACGAATCAGGGCTTAGACACGGCGCATTAGAGGAATAATTGGCGCACTGTTGTTTACAATTAGTTTTGAGAGGGGAAAGAAGTAAGACAGAACTGCCAATGTAATTATAGTGTGTCGTTTAACATGTAGAAACAAAGGATAAATCCGGGAATACTACATAACACAACCAGTACAAACTAATACTAACCAAACCACGATATTAATTGTACTGATTGAATGATTTAGGCTTGAAGGATTTATATATGGACGTCAATGCGATACAACACGCTTCCTTTTTTTTGGGATTAAATGCACTGGCCTTGCAGGGTAGCGGTTAAGGCCACTGCGTGCAGGATGGCCTACCTGCATTTGTCACGGTGACAGAATGAACAATCTAGGAGCAGTAACAACTCAGTCTCAATATAAGTAGTTCCTCCGTTTTGCCTCTTGAGAAATGCATCTTACAATCACAAAATCCACGAATTGAGGGGTGTTTAGCAATGCCATTTAATTTAAAGATACAGCATCATATTTGCAAGCAATTACTTGTATTTTACTACATAATATAACATTGACGAATAGCTGTTCTATTGATAACACTCGTTTCGATTTATAAAACAATCATCAACACGCAATGTTCTTTCTACAAGAGCAAACTAAAATGAAACAAAACAGGTTATAACATTTGGAAACAGGGCAATAGTCCTGCTTTCTTCAGGAGGCTATTTTTGACCTCGTATTCTTCTCTATCCGGAAGGCAAACGCAACCAGCACTCTGGAACTTAGGAAGCAATTTTCTAGCGAGTCCCAGGGCATCGTGGCGGCCATTGATAACGGTGGTCGACAACATGGACCTCAATGCAGCCGATTTCTAGTTCAAGAAAGCCTTGATTGGTCTTACCGTGCAGTCGAACCACAGGTCAACAGTTGGCCGACAAATGTAGACTACTGTATGATAACGGATTTGGGTAACGTGTATATCAAAAAGTACAACTCTGTCGATGGCACGCTGCTCTTCTTCTCAAACTTTGTTTTTATCGTATGTGGAATTTGTCAGTAAGTGCATCGAAACCGTTTCATCTTCAAACGTGACCCTGTCAATCATTATATTTCGTTTTGCGTTTGCTGCGTACATGTAGTTACATGTAGGACCGGAAGTAAGGTGCTCGAGACGAGGACGCGATTTCTCGAAATAAAACTGAGCTTGAGGTTGTTTTTTTTATCAGTTTGAGATAAACCAATATAACGCAATGCTGTAAAGCTAACGCTGTTTGAGTTGTTACATAAATGTGCATTCTACAGGATTGCGTCAATAGGCATGTTCGCGAGTTGAGCAACGAACGGAAATGGACGTGTTTTGTAGCCAGATGTGCATTATATTTGTGTATAGACCCGAAGTACTGACCAGGGCCTTGTCGTAGTGAGATGCTATGTCCTGCATGTATTGTATAATCAGGAATATACCAAGCACTATATAATGCATGGATTCCGTTTAAAATTACCGTTTACTAGTATACCGTTTATTACTATACACTGGTCTGCCAATTGATGTTTATCTGAAACACAAGTCCAAGTAGTATCTTACTATTAGTAATTACAATACTATCGATTCACATTAATTATCTCTCCCTGGCTCTTTTTTTCTATTTCTCTCTCTATGTTATCGCCCCCCCCCCCAACTCCTACACGCCATCCCCCCCCCACCCACCCCCACACACACACACCCCAACCACCAACACCACCTCATACATCTCTCTCAACAACGCCCAGCCCAAATCGAATCATTTTAGAAAGCGATATCAGTATAGATACTACGACTGAAACAGCCATTGCATGTTGTATTTCCATTTTAGAAGGACACATTAATCTTTAATCTCGTAGACGCACACGCAACTCTCCGTTTGTGATGGGTCACAATGCCCTGGAAATTCCAAAGTATTAAAAGAAGAAAAAACGTAATTCCGATGAATCTTTGGGCGCTGATTTGTGAAAACTGCAATAAATGTGCGCTCAGATGGTGTTTGCTAGAATTCGCTTGAAGACGCGAGAATTGGGTTTATTTGACGAGTGAGAGATGCATGCAGAATACGTCGTCTTCATGACCACACGTCGCATCAGTTCATACGGCTTCAACACTCGCACAGTATATCTAAGTACTTTTTGTGTGGTTCTTCTACGGAATTTATGAGAGAAAAAACAGTTAATTGTTGATATAAGGAACAGTTTATTATCGTATGGAAATGGCGAAGACTGCCAATTCGGTAGCAAATTGAGGTGCCCCGATTTACTATCCCAAAGAGTACGGGTTACGCCAACAGATTCAATAAAACCTTCTGAGCTTGTCAGAAGTTTGATTGTGGACCGAAAAAACGGCACAACCCCAGGGAAATTACCCCAAATGAAAAGTGACTGCATAACGACTGAATGCTGCTCGCAAAGGAGAGTATGTACTTAGCGTAACTGCTAGTTCGATCCCCGACGAGAGAAAACTATCCGAGTGATGATGTTGTGTATGCATTACTATGACACAATCAAAAAGAAGAGAAAGTTAGTGCAATGCCTGCTAATGTACCGTTAGTATAGTGTGTACATATCTGATCTCAATTAAACCAGATGCATAATTGTGACCGGATGTACGATGGAAATAATATGGCCGTATCTCCCTCCCTCCATCTCACTCTCTCCCCCTCTCTGTGGATGTAAGTGTGTGTATGTGTATGTATATGTGAGTGAGTGTGTCTGTGTGTGTGTGTGTCTCTCTCTCTCTCTGGGTGTGTGTGTATGTGTGTGTGTGTGTGTATGTATGTGTGTGTTTGTGCGTCGTTCAAGTAATATGTAACCAGCAATAACATTACCATTATTAAATAACACAATCATTATAGTAATTAAACATATAGTTTGCACTTCGAGTCGGTGACTGTATGTATTAATTAGTAAACCGCGCTCCGCCCGTGCTCAACAGGCTAAACCGATTGTCAGGCCACTACGTGCTTAGCAAAACGTCTGAATGTAGTTTAAACATTGTATACTTGTTTCAAACAGTATAATGCAATAACATGTATAACATAATAATGCTGCCGAAATTCCTATTTATAATATAGATAATATAATACTACATTACTAATGATTTCTAAGGTTTCATCTTGATATTGATCTTGAATACATTGAAGGATCATAATGCCATGACGGCGTGCTAGTCCTCTTGTAAACATACATGCACACGATATTTCCTTCTTGACTAATATTCAAATTAATTTAGAATTAATTAGGTTAGGTCACAATGAACGAAATAGGGAGCGATTATTTGTGTATGTGTCCATTTGATGACATAATTACTTAATTATAGTCGCATGATTTTGGGAATACCTCGAGGTATGGTCCGGTTAAAAGTCCAAGCACATCTCCAACGAGTAACTCGATTTAATACGACGAAATAAGAGCGCCATGCCCGAAGGATAAACCTTTTATCATAGTTTATACCAATCTGAATATGTCCGTTAGTAACATACTAACCACCGCCATTCGATCGAGGGCAGATACGAATCTACATGCCCGGAATATAGTACATACGGCGAGCTAGTTTTTGTAGCAGCATTAGTGATCACTTGATATGCGGTCACATGTTCAGGTCAAGAAGTTGTGGACCAGCTTCATTCTACGAGGCATAGACATAATCGTTGTTTTACAAAAACACGTTTTCTAAAATAAATACTGCAACCTGATGAAGAACAACAGAACGACTACACAAATACACATCAGAAACACGCACACCCTCGCACATACCCGGACAGGCACACGCACACGCACACACTTTAAATGAGTACATAGCCGCATGCATGGTTGATTTAGGGAATTAGAATGCATAACGTGGTATGTAGGTCACATGGCCTCAGGCACTATTCAAATAGGTTGTTATCATGATGGCTCGTCGAACGACTGCCAATCAAATGTTTCAAAAGCAATAATTGTGTACTTTTCCCTTTGGCAATATGGCAGGATATTTCTTCGAGCCGACGGTATGTCTAAGTATTGTAAGAGCCTGTGGCCCTATTCTCGAAACTTCTTAACTTTAGAATTTCTTAGTCAGAAAAATACCTCTATAAAATTGTCATAAGCAGAAACCCAGTTAGGCAAATTCTTAGTATTTACGAACTTCTTAGGGCTTAAAGAAGTTTCGAGAATACGGCCCCAGGTTCGTAAAACAAAATCTGGAAAACTTAGCGTAGAACAAAGACCGACGACCCACACATATTGCTTCAACCAATCACAGACCTTAACAATCTTCATGATCTTTATACTCTTAATGAAATCGAGCGACAATTGATGGGTGAATGCAGTGATTTCATTGGTCTAAAAAGTAGGTTATATTCTAAACGTGTATATAGTTGTTTAGTTTGTCAGATGATGACTACGTAGTTACAGCTGTTCTTCTAGAACTTTCATTATAGGGTTATGTTTATGGTAATGCTACTTGGACTTTACTTGAAAAAAAGGCCTGTCTCTATAATCATGACGTGTCGAAATTATACCATATATATTGTTTTCGTGGAATATAGTACACACAATAGCATTCACACATTCCACTTTCTTGAACCTGTGTCAGTGTTGTCTGAATAAGTTGATGTTTATTCAAATACATGTACCAGGGCCAGACTTCTACAAACACAATTGAGTTTGAGATTTTGCTAAGCTGAGAGTATTGCAACTTGAGTACAAACTCAAACCCAACTGAGATGCTCCTCAAGTTACAGCACTGTGCAGCACTGTGTCAATGGGAGAAATATCAGCTGAGCAAAATCTCAAACTCAAGTTTGTTTGTAGAAATCGAGGTCAGTGTATATGTTGCGGGTCCAGCACTTCCGGTTCAGTATAAGGCACCTCATATTTACGCAGTTGGGAAAATACGCACATATGTTTTATTATTTTTATTTTGTGATTTATCGGTTGTAGAACATGGATTTTTCGAAGCATACGCTATAATTATGCTTTCCGGTGGAAATCAGAACGGTTTAGCCAAGGAAGGTGGCAATCCATTTAGCTGATCGCTTGCAGATCAATCGACTGATTGTTCCTCTCGTAACCGCAATGGAATAGTGATGTGCTACTCAAGAGGCTTATCCGAGACTTGAGCAGAGTCCGCGGACGATCTGGAATCGCGTTCTGTGTTCTACACCCAACTAAACCCGTCTTCAGACTTCTTTCAGAGACGTCAGCTGTACCCTTCTCTCTGATTGCATCGTCTACGAAGACCAACGTTTGGATAAATACTTACGCCGTCACACAATCCAAGACTACAGATCAGTGGTTTTTGTTCCATTGATGAAATCTGCCGTCTGTAATCGACCGGACAACTTTTGAAAGACGGGCCGACCGCAAACTCTGAATTTCATCGCGAGAGGTACATCACAGAAACTCCAAGATTTGACGGTGTTAAAGGGAATGGTCTGAACAGTGGTGTATAGCGATATTGACTCATGCGCTAGCTATTTTGATGGTTTCATCTCGTCATCGTTTTGCATGTGTTATATTTATACTAGTACATGGTTCTGACGCTATGTAGCTATCATGTGTGTTTTAGTTGGCAGCTCGCTCCCTAACACTTTGGTAGTTCATTGACTCCATAAACCAATTCGTAATATCCAGTTGAAGCGTTACTATCTACCAATGCCATCCCGATGTGGTGACATTAATTCTGAAAAGTCATCTCATTTTACAAGGAGCCATTAGGGATGCTACATTTTAAAAACCCGCCAGCAAAATATTTGTTCGTTGGAATAAACAACCCTAATGACGCGCTGGTTCGTTCCGTTTGAAGATGAGAAAACACGTGTTAGATACCATAATACTTTCGCGTAATTTCCTTTTTAAAATCGTACAAGTTGAATATAAAGGCAAGCGAAGAGAAACAGTGCTAGTTGGTGTTGATCTCAAGCTCGCGTTGTACATGTATGGGTTGAAATAACTGTGCCATCATTATTGTTTTCCAAAGCATGAAGGTATTTTCCATTAACATTAATGTACACTTAGTAACATATAGTTGTATCGTCTATTTTAGTCCATCCTCTATATGAACAACTGCGCTGTACACTCGTGGAAGGTCCATGCACTCTTAGTAACATATAGTTGTATAGTCTATCTTATTCCATCCTCTATATGAACAACTCAGCTTGTCCTTTATTCAATCCTTATTCAACCTTTGTTCCAGTAGTTACACTTACCAATTGTATTTTCATACTCAATGCCAAACTAATGTCCTTCATTTCAAATGGATGAAAACATAAACATTGTCAGCATTAACTGTAGGGGCCTAGCACTTAAATCCAAACGCATGGAAATCATGAATATTTGGCGCAAGAAAAACTGCTCAATAATATGTCTTCAGGACATTCATATTGCAAAAAAAGATGAGTATATTATGAAAAATGAATGGGGACTACAATCTATTATTGCTCCATTTCAATCAAATTGTAGAGGTGTTGCCATTTTAT
>JAULBO010043563.1:0-11681 GCA_032355325.1 Clypeosectus delectus | reverse complement strand
TTATGACGCCAATAGGTCGATAATCCACAAGTCGCTAAAGTTTAATGACGCTAACATTTTATGATTTACAGTATTTTAAACCCCCAGTAGACGAAATGAAATGTGACAATAACAGTGATTGTTGAAAATTGTAGTGGCTGTGAGCCTCACCCTATGAAACTATCACTTTACAACTTTACCTAAGCATTACACATTTGACGGACATAATATATAATACATAAGTATTCAAGAAAATATTCCAAATATACATGTAGCGTATTCGACTCACACTCAAAGCAATTCCGGTTTGAATCCCAGTATCGGCATGGTTAATATGGTTACGATGGTTTCCCAACGTTTTGTGGGATGTTCCCAGTGGACTATTTTCACTGAATTATCGGACTAACTTCCAGGAGGCTTAAGTGAGCTTGTTATAGACTTGAAAACAAGTTCGCATTTGGAGGAATATAATGTATACGTAAAATTGCAAGTTTCGATCTCCGGAATTGCACATGCGTTGTTCAATACCATGATAGTATGTTTTCAAACGAAGGCTTCTTAATAGGTAATACTCATCTACTATGTCACAATGGTGTGTGGTATGTGTACTTATGATTGATTGGTGGGTATGTTTCATATTTAAATAGGTTGATCACTATACATAGTCCTAACAAAAACACCTACCCTCTCGGTCCTAGCGTCCTTGTACAAGGACATACACAAAATGGTCTCTAAGTACAACATTTTTCAATTTTCAGCAAAAACATTAATATCTTGTATATCAGTGTTATTGCCCAAACATATGGCTAGAATTTCAGCAAAAACAACAATTCAGGCTTATATTATGGGTTAAAGCATATCTTTTTGTAAATGGTATAAACACTCATCATGTAAACCTGGTTTAAGAGCGCGTACTGTCAATGCTCTGCAAACAATAATGTAATTATGCCACGCGTAATATTCAAATACAAAATGGCTGGTGCTAAACCGCACAGATTTCGTTGTACAATTCATTCAACATTCGTCCTAGAACCAAAGCAGATCCAGTTTATGACCTGTACTAGCATTAATTGGTAGCTGTGCACATACCTCACCGGATGCATATGTTTCCAGGTACACTACCCGGAAACGGCTTAACACAACAACGCGGTAAAACATTACTGATACCGAAGGCAATGAATCGATTTGCGGGGAAATTGTGGCAAGCCATGCGAGCTAGAGCGCGGTGCCGCAGACCAGACTCGACTTACGCCGAACGCGTCTGATTGTAATGCCGAAATGCTAGTGAGCATGTTTATTGCCCTGTAAAAGTCCTGAATACATTGTATAAAGTAGCTGTCATATAATGGTATCGCGCTGGGCATATTGCGGCAATCAGTTCCAATAACATGCAATTGGCCTGGCATTAGGTGTGAACAGCATCAAAATCAAAGGAGGCGTGTTCTGCGAAGTCATTCCAGCCAATGCGATCGCTGGGAATGTTGACGTCAAAGAAAGCGACAGATAGCTAGTGAAGTAAAGGCTTATTATATTAAGTCTGTGAGTCTGTTTCTCATTATGCATTTCACGATGAACAGGGGTCCTGCAGCCAGCCACCTCAGTCTCTCTGACCCAGGCTTCACGTGTCCAGCGCCAGGTAGGGTTCCACGTCACACTACTCGTCTATTGTTTTGCTAAATTGCTTCTTATTACCTTGGTTCGCTAATTCTGCTCATTTGCAGTATTAACGGCGAGCTCGCTGATAGGACTGGCGCTTGATTTAATTCATTTCTTCTAAAATTAAATCTGCACGTACCAATTTCTGCTCGTTTACAACTAACTGTTTGGATATGAGATTGCCTCGGAGATTGCCTCGGAGATTGTCAGTCATCATACAGGCCAGCTTACAGCGCCGCGGGCTGGTGGCTGTACGGCTTGAGGATATTTAGCTGATTTATGCATTTTCAATTTATTGTTGACAGTGTTGGGAATAAAATACTTAGTACCTTGTTACGAATTTCACTCCGGTGCGTGTGCGGCGACGCGACAACATCATGACTTGGTTTGTGTCATAGGATAACTTTATTGGCCGTTCTCATCCGCATTTTGCGCTATTGGAAAATTAATTTCATTTCAATTTATTTAAACTGGAATCATAATAACATTACGTATTGAATTACAATTGCAAAACCTTCAAACGGCTTTTACAATTGTTTCCTTGAATGAAGATGGAGAGAAAATGTGGTTTCAGTTGTGAAAGAATCGGATCCGATGAAGGAAATGAAAGAGAACGCGGAGCGCCAAGACGCAGGCAGTCCAATCGACCACACCCAGGTATTACCTTCGGGGGAGGGTGGGGACAAACCGGCCAAGCAGAAGCGACATAGAACCCGCTTTACCCCTGCACAACTCAATGAGCTGGAACGCAGTTTTGCCAAGACCCACTACCCAGACATCTTCATGAGGGAAGAACTTGCGCTGAGAATTGGACTCACCGAATCTAGAGTTCAGGTATGTAGACATACACTTAAATTATTATTATAGTATTGTGTCGCTCACAACCTAATGCAATTCAATTATATTCAGTGTCTGATGTGTCGGTGTAGTTTGGTATGCTGTATGAAGATAAACTTACAGTTGAGAGGTGTAAGTATGTTGTAAAATTGCAAAGTTAGTTTCTAAAAACCACTTGCCTTTATGATGATATTTCATTTCACTCGGCAGTGCATCCTTTACACGCGGACGTTTACTTACCTTGTCTATATTTGTGTATTTAGGCATCCGTTACCTAATAACACCAGGTTGAACATTGTGCAATGCCATGCGTGTTCATTTATATTATAATTTAGTATTTGAACATTCAAGCGTAACGTTATTTTCTTCTTTAAATTTCATGAATTTGGCATATCACTTTCAAGTGTTCAGTATGCATACCCAAAATGCATACTGAGTCCATGCATAATTATGTATCTAAATACGACCCCGGTCAATTGTACTACCGCCGGTCATGTGTTTAGGGAGAAAGGCTACTGAACAGCCATGTGTTTAGGGAGAAAGGCTACTGAACAGCCATGTGTGTGGAGTATACTAGTACTCCAGTAGTATGATCGCGATTTCTTCCCGTGATTATGTTTAAACATAATGCTATTCAAGTAAATTAAATGAGGATTGGTAATCAAGCTGTACAGCTTATTTTAATATCGCTCCTCGACAAATAATACAAATAAAGCATTATACAATATCTTAATCAAGGTAACATTGCGATACAACTAAAGAATATGTTGGTACATGCATGCATTTCCATTATGTGCGGTACCAACTTCCAGAAATGTGTCAGTAACACAGTAAAGGCATACTAATACAGATTAAGGTGTCGTTTAGGAGCGAATTGGAGTTTATGCTCCAATCATGTACATAAATACTAGTACATATAGAAATGCACGTTATCGTATGCACAGGGAGCGTTACTGTGTTTCGTTAAGTTAACGCATACCAAATGCATGTTTAGAGTCCAATACGGTAACCGGTATGAATAGATATATATTGGGCTAAATAAATTGCCTTCAATCTATGAATTCAGGAAATGACTTCAATTACGGTTTCCCGAAATAAAAATTGTTACATAATTATAGTAACGGATTTCCGAAATACCAGGGATTTAAAAGTTCCGACTATCCGAAATCACTGTCCCTACATACCGACAAGCACAATCAGTCAAGTGAATCTGCTCCTGTCAAAGCGGATATAATCTGTATTATCTGATTATATTGTCTTAGCGCATGTTATGATATATAATAAGTAGCGCATATTTTGATCTTAGAATGTTATTCTATTTCCCCCGCGCATGTTTTGATATTTTGCTGATCTTATAATCTGATGTTTTCATATGTATTTATTGCACGTTTTGATCTTCGAGTTGGATTAAACGGATACTGAGTTAATTTAACAAAGCACAACCCGTATATATTAGGATGGTGACAACAAAATACAGTCCATTCCTTGACAGCGCTATGGATAATATCCAAGTTCTTCTGACCTTCATTGAGAATACACGTGATACTAAACAGCTGTAGTTTCAGATGCAATAAGTCCCGGTTTCCCGAAAGTAAACTGTACATACCGAATGTCCGAAATAAACCAATCTCACCAGTACCGGTTTACCGAAAGTACATTTCTATATTTGTTCTCAACTTTCGGATAACCGGTCCATAACCGTTCATGTATTGTATACGTTGAACGACTGAGCACGTGAATACACAACGGAGTTAAGCTATTCTAAAGCCGCGATAACCAGACACCAAATATTCACCAAAATGTCAAACAATGTTTGATTTGTCAGTAGGTGAAGTTAACACGTTACGGACGCGCAAGTATGCAGGTGTGCGCAGCGTGCGTTGTCACTTACATCGACGTCCGTCGCGCGTACACACAGCGTTGACGTGTTCTATATGCTATGCTGTGTAATACTATAATACATACAGATATATACATACACAACTCGTAAATGAAGGTGTTTATGGCTGCCAACACCTAAGCTATTCGGTATTTGTCTCCAAGTGAGGTGAAAGACAGTAAGCATTGAACATGTTCATCATACTGAGAGGGGTGCGATACACATAATCGGATTTATACACGCTTTTCACACGAAGGCCCGCGCACGTGTTAGGCTCTCCTCGAAATACAATTTTGAGCGGGCAAATTATGAACTCAATGCAATACAGTTTTATTAATATATCGGCGTGGGAGCATACTTATTGAAAACCTAACATGAATGTGATACACAATAATAATGGCAATTACTGTATTCAAATGACAATGCATACTATTATAATATAGCAGTGCTGAAAACACCTACTTGAACTGCCAGTTCATGACGTCACACTACTCGTCAGGTATGGATAATGTATAATGCGTTCATTCGAAGTTTTGTGATGATTAACGAATATAGAAGTATATACTATTATAAATATTATGTTATTGTGATATTCGGCAATCTTAAATAATATGTGAATACAACAATTCAAATAATTCATAAACGGTGGATATGTGGCACGGAGTATACTGTATTACACATGTATAGACACCATCTCCTTGCTTGATTACTACTGTACACGGCATTCCAAGTTGTTATCAGCAATGAAAAGGTTAAATATGGCAATGTTATACTATTATGCTGATATGTTTTATTGTGAATATTGCGCAACTATAATTATAGGTATACATGGGGGTGAACGTGTGTACATACGGAGGATAGCGTTACACTATAATTCACGTACGATAATTACAATAACTTAAGTATCGTGACACTTAAAAATACGATATCGTAGCACGTATTCATTAGATTTAAGTCAGTGTCAATATTTATGTATTACAAGTAACCTCCTCAAACATACACACATGATAAGCACAGTACATCAACCCGTTTGTACTTTACAATGCAGTATGACATACTAGTAACCGATATACGGGATGATTTGGCTGGCGTTTGCTTAAATGTAATCTACGTACCATAATATATGGATATGTCCTATATAGCACTAGATTACATTATTTGTTTATGTTACTCGTTTGACTACGGTATTACGCATATAAATAAAACGCATTTGAAATTTGCAGCAGGGGACACGGTATATGTTTTTTAAATAATTACTATAATAATTTTCTTAAAGTAGTGTATATCAATTAACTAGTGCACGTAGTGATGCTACTTCAATTCAATATTTCAATTAGTTACGGTATATATATATATACTAGTATATAGTGGTAAAATATATAACGACATCAAAACTATATTAAAATCGACGTTTCGTCGGCAAAATGCCGACATCCTCAGGATAATTTATTTTAACAAAAAATATATATACGCCCACGCCAGGATACTCCAATAGACATCAAGCCTCAAGTTGATCAAACAAGTATATATTAGTACTAGTAGTCCCGTGGAGCCGACATTAGCTGTGAAACCATACAGTAATATAATATGAACGAGATTATAACCCGGAATAATATCAACACACATACACGTATATATACCCGTGTCAAGATACACAACCCAGACGATAGGGAATGTAAGTAGACACGAGATTTACAGAAATTCATTCAAAATCCGGTGACATAAACCGGTCAAATATGTATATGCGCTACGCATTATCATAAACACGTCATGTTACAGACTCCATTCATAGCAACCATTGCAAGCATCATTAGCAACCACGTTTTAATCTCAACGAAATGTGGTCTAGAGATATTTTCGTGGTTCTTTGGAATTTTTCTTTCAAAGCTGCAGTTCCATTTTCAAACCATGCCTTATCGATGTTCTCAAAACGTACCGGTAACCTCTAGAAGCAATTATCTAATGCTATAGATTCGATTAGGTGTCACCGGAAGCCTGTTAACGGGAAAGATTTCAAGACGAGACTGTATCAAAGTTACTGGTATGTTTAATGAACATCGATACGGCACGGTTTATAAATGGAACTGTAGCTTTGAGAAATTAATTCCAATGAACCATGAACATACATGTAGACATGTATCGTGAACATTAAAGCGTGGTTGCTAATGATGCTTGCAAGCGTTGAGCACTAGGAATGGCGTCTGTATCATGACATGTTTCTGTGATTGCGTAGCGCATTTAAATATTTGACCAGTTTATGTCTCCCTATAGTGTTAGCCTCAAGTTGGCCAGACAAGGAATACTAGTATGTAGTCCAGCGAAGCCGATATTAAGTGTAAAACCGTTAGCAAAATACTCTGTATAATCCTATGGGGCCAACATACAGTAATGACGTTTGATATAGGCTCCACTTGGCCTTTTTTTCCGAGTATGTTCTTAGTATAAACATATTGTATTCAAGTGGAAAAGGATAGGTTACAAGTTATAACAACTTAATGAAAACCACGATACATTGAAACCCGTTCTTACTGTCGGTGGTATCGTTATGATATCGTGTTCATTTACTCATGTATTAGTAAAGCATTCATTCTTTATTTGTCCGAAGTATATCGTGTGACCACGTCCGGGCGGAACTTCCGTTCTGTATTATTGTTGTTAATTGGGGTTTAACGCCGCTTTCAAGAACGTGATCGTATCAATACACATACCCTCGTCAAGATACTGTTTGTGCTAGTGGAATATCTTCCGCAGTTAGAAATCCACTCCAGTCAGACACATTATACTGACTCCGAGCCATCCAATCCTTGCCTTGCCACTTTAATGCTGATCGGCAAGCATGGGAACAACAAGTACCATATTTTAACATTTTTTGGAATGACGCTGACGGGGATTTGAACCCATGACCTTCCGCTATCAGGGCCGACTCTCTAACCATGGACGCGGACACAGTTATGTGTCCAACAGCGACTGGACACCTACATTGATGTCAAACAGACAGACATAATTTATTAACGTCGGCATCGCGCGCTGTAACCATAGAAGACATCCTCATTAATGTCTATGGAATTCAGTACCACGCATGCTCATTTAATAGCACACTGTCCAAGACCGTCGAACAAACAACTTGTAACGGTGTCGAATGAAAACCATAGTGCATATATAATTATCACTATCATGGACAAATTTACATTTGTGTTTTATCGTCCATTTATCTAAAATCGTGTTGTACAATACACTTTTGGTAATAATTGCGAAGAAGATTTGCACATTCAACTAAAAACGTGTTGAGCAATATAATATTCGTAATAATTTCGAAGGCGATTTGCACAATTTATGACATTCGCCATTTAAGATGTGCACTGCAATATGATTTTAGCTGCAAAAGAAAAATAACCACTACGGGTCTATTAACAAAAAGCCTATTCCTGTCCCCGTTTCTGTTGCCAACTTGGATGTATAACTCGGATACGGGGACTTAACTCAATGTACTACATGCTCAGAAACGAAAAATTCCATTTTTTGCAGTAACTTTTATGATCATCTGTTCAAATTCTGAAATCTGACTAAAACGAAACGTGGGATGGAAGAAAGCAAGGGCAGGGGGCAGTCGGGTGGCGGGGGCGGGGGCGGGGGCGGGGGCGGGGGAGGGATAGCTGACTTGTGCGTGTCAGTGAATCTGACATGACATTGTGTGTAGATTTCTATATTCCAGTCTGTTTCGGAAATTCTTGTCAATTGGGTTCTTGTTTCCTGCCATCTTAGTGTGAAATTGGAGTATATTTTAATCGCATACTGCACGGAAGCTACATGTATCAGAAAGCTTCCCTGTTTTCACTAAGAACCAGCACGTGAGCCTCGCTTTGATATTAACTGAGATTCCATGCTGACATATTTGTATGTACGTAGACATGTACAGGCCTATACGTCACTCGGCCCATCCTCTGAACTGTTATGTCTACAGTTCTGTCGGCAGGCTCTCATAGGTGTCCATATTGGAATACTTTCAGTCATGTGATAATCATATATTCACCATAGTCACGTGGTTCACTTATGGTCAAAATGGCGGCTGCGGAAACGCTTTACAATCGTGGCAACTATATATAGGCTTTCCGAATTCTCAATCTGTTTCTCTTTTAAATCACAATCGGTTCCTAAGTGGAACTTTGCGGTTACCAAGACGTGTTTGTCTTGGTTGTTCGTGAGCGAGGACTTATAAATACTTCCTTCTACGCCGAGTGGTGATCGAGTCGGTTCGCTTCGTTTGCAGGTTTGAATCACTACGCGAATCCCCAGAGCGATCTCCGAAAGACTATTGGAGCAAGGGGGAAATAACTCGAAGGTGTTCCGATTGACCTATACGTATGCATTGTTCTATACAATAATAATAATAATAATAATAACAAAAACAATAACGCATTGGCGCACTAGCTATACACACACTATATAATGCATGCTCGACCAACGGTCATTGGATTAGTGTGCATCTCAGTTTCCCATCTCTACGCCACGGGGAGTATGCGACAACATGTGTTCAGATCTGTGTCTATACAACTCACGAATTACGTCGATTCCGCGTACATGTAACATAATAAGAATTAAGTTTAGAACGATTATGAACACTTGAAAACGTAGGCTGGCCGAAAGTCAATTGAATTCGAAATGGGTCTTGACGCATTGTACGTAAGTTGATTGTTTTATTGCCATAATAGAATATTGTAAAACGGTAATGCAGTAGATAGATAGGACACCTTATGGTATCAGTTTAATTGTATTATCTTATACGCGTACGTCATATCATAAATAATTGTCCATATCCAATTAAATTGATTGTTAACGTGTGTATACGCGGTTTAAATTTCAGAAACGATTCATGAATATAAATTAGTTATATTATCTCTAATATTGTTCTTGCACAAATGGCATTTGAAAATGCACATGCTGGATTTTTACATTTCCAGTATTCCAAACTAAATTTACCATTCTAGTTACTTCAAACAATATCACCCTGAAGTGATACTATTCCAGAAGTATTTCACAATGCCACTACAAAATCTGAGGTCGATCATCGATTTCTGTGATATTAACATAAATTTAATTGTAACCAACACTTAGTCACTAACGGACATCTTAAAGGCATACTACATGTATCACGGCTGTGTTTACACATTTCATGGTCTTGCGTATTTGCACCTGAAAGTGCATGCACAGTGTATGTACAAGTGATGTGTCTATTCAAGTATATGGGTAATTAACCAGCTACATTTTACACATATCCCAGTTTTTAATATTTTTATATTTTAAATGATCATAGCAACGTGGCTATAGTTGCCTTGTCTTTGGAAAATCGTGAATCGTTATAATGACGGGTTTCAGTGATTGGAGCTATCCCCCCTTAGAATATTAGACTATACAAAATTGATATGTTATACAGCATAACGATTATTCGGGCTTTGTCGGAAATTAACTGCAATGGAATCTTACCTATTCTACAGCCGTGAAACGATATTTGGAGGTACAAAAGTGATTATGTGCATGTACTTTGCATTTTAAACTCCAATTCGCTCCAAAACTACAACTTAATCTGTGATAGTATGCCTTTAATATTAAAGAACCAGATAAAAATACGTATGAGTTCTTCGTAAAGTAGCTTCTGCGTGGTATGCATATTATAGAAATAGCAAGAAAATGTACGCTTACTAAAGGTCCACTCACACGGGTCGATCAGTCGTATAGACCCGTCGATTCAAACCAGATCCCACCGTGTGAGCGTACATGCGATGCGATTCATAATTCTAATCGACGCATCAGAAGGCTTTCTGACATCGGAAGACCGTGGTCGCATGACTAGACCAAGCTCTACTCTTCAGACGGATTACTTGCGATCGTCGTCGACCCGTGTGCACGTTCGATCCTACTTACGACATAGTATACAACCGATCGATAGAAGCTCGTCGTGCGACCGATCGACCCGTGTGAGTCCACTATGCATGCTATTTTCTTACGACGTGTTCAGTGTTCTTGTCTACTGCGAATAACGAAACCATCTACATGTACAGTATGTTAAACCTGCAACTACATACAGTTATGGAGGCACGGTTACCAATTATGTAAAAGTCATGGTTTGATATCCCAAGCATATTAAAACAAATACTAGTAACAAATATACAAATTCAGTATTAATAGGTTACAAATTTTGTAACCTATTAATACTGAATTTGTATATTTGTTATTTGTTTGTGCTTATGAATTAATTATTTTATTATACACTGTGTATTCTTATAGGGAAGCGTTATTGATTTTCCACTATCCCTTAACTTGTATGGTCAATAAGCATTACTTAGAAACATACTATCACAGATTAAGTTGTCGTTATGGAGCGAATTGGAGTTAAAAATGCAAATTACATATACATACATTAGCATACATATTATCACTTTTGTAACTCCAAATATCGTTTTACGGCTGTAAAATATATAGGTAAGATTACATTGCAGTTAATTTCCGGTAAAGCCCGAATAATCGTTGTTATTACGTACTAGTATAACATCAATTTTCTATAGTCTAATGTTCTAAGAGGGATAACTATAATAATTTAACCCCGTCATAATAACGATTCATGATGTTACAAAAACAATATAAGTATAGGTTATAGTAGCTATAATCATTTAAAATATGAAAATATTAAAAACCAGTGGGATATGTGGAAAATGTAGCTGGTTACCCGATATACTTGTGTAGACACATCAATTGTATACCTACTTTCAGGTAAAAATACGTACGTTAAACAATGACATATGTAAACAAAGCCGTGATAGTATGCCTTTAAATTATAATTAAATTAACAGCCCATATCGTATTTTCGTATCAAATTCGTAACTAAATACGATAAAAATCATATTTAATGTCGAGGACCTACCTATGATTATTTTATGAATGTTTCAACCGATTTCATATAGGAAGGGGAGGTAACCATTAAAACAAACTTCTTCCGGTTGACTTATCAAGTTTTGACGCTAAAGAAAACATTATCTAGTCTGGTCTGACAGAATGTACACCCAACGTGTGTTATCTTTAGCGATTACGCTTTCTCTCGTTTGTGGAGAAAGTCTTCTTCTGACACCAGATACAGACCTATCCACACTAAAATTAGTTAATTTGGTGAGACTCAGATTATTTAATGTCAATACCCGTCCTGTGTCCCCATTTCGGGGTAGACGCCATTTCGTGGCATCATAGATTATGGTGGCATTTACTAAAACGCTATTTCCGGTTGTCAAACTCAAAGAATCGCGCCACCTGTCAGATCAACTTGACGTCTGACACTCACATC
>JAULBO010043452.1:7500-10362 GCA_032355325.1 Clypeosectus delectus | reverse complement strand
TGAACTGAGAGAACATTTCACCCATACTCGACAATGCAGTACTGAGAGAACATTTCACCCATACTCAACAATGCAGTACTGAGAGAACATTTCACCCATACTCAACAATGCAGTACTGAGAGAACATTTCACCATTACCCGACAATGCAGTACTGAGAGAACATTTCACCCATACTCGACAATGCAGTACTGAGAGGGTTAAAGTATCAGTAAACAGGTTCAAGCATTCATGTATGTACATGTACATATTAATAATATTAATACAACAATGTAGCCGCCAATAATGCTAATAGCCTAATAGTCTTCTGGAATGTCAGATAGTTTAAAACAAACTGTGCAACAATTGTGCTAATGAGATAATAATAACTATTACATGGTGAAACAGAAAGTGCAATATAGAAATTACAACTAAGAGTAAGAGAGGGTAAATGAGGTCAATTGTTTTGGAGATTTTGCCTCCGAATGCTAATTCAGAACATGAAGGGTTGATCAGAAATGAGACTTATCATCATCATGTAGACATTGAAACAAATAATTGGACATTCTAAATTATAGCCTAGGTAACTTTTAATTTGACAAGTTATAATCTTACTGAAATAATTTTAGACAATTGAGTTTTTGCAGCAGACATTCTACCGACTGCAAAAGGGGTAAATTACTGCAATCCCGCTGGCTGAAACCAGTAGTGTCATTTTATATAACACGGCCGGCTAAACACTCATATCCAGTTTTATTGGATCTATAGCCTGTTTCGTCAGTGGGCCTTTAATACCCTTAATAATGACATTCCGAGAGCGATCTCATCCAAATTGAGTGCAATCCAATTAAATGCAGCTATAGCAACTTTACAATAGCCTTGCGATTCTAGGCCAGGATTTGGTTAGAGATGACGATACATTCCTATGTCATGTTCCTTTGAAGCTCAATCAGACAGGCGAACAATATAATTGAGTTATAATTGATTTTTCCTGCTGCGGGAACATAGAATTGATCTAGCTAAAGTCTAACAAAATATGTCTCAGAATGCGGATGAGCCAGATAGGGTCATTGGTACCACTTGGGGGGCAATGGCTTACTATATTTTGTTGCAAGCTATGTATGTATAACTAGATATATTTCTGTAGGATAGCCCTGAAGATCTGGTACTGGTAGCATAACATAGTTATGGGGCGAAATGTAGAATCCCCCTCCAAAATATTTGCAGCTCACCCAAAAATAATAATCGAGGTATGGGACCTCAATAGCATGCGGGAACACAAAAACAATCTCTACCATCATGAAATTTTCACATCCAATATCTTCAGATGGGACAAGTAACATTGATCAGCACTTGTCCTACAGGACAAGCGGTCGTGTGTCATGCCCTGACTAATACACTCAAGATGTGTCGATTGTCGAGCGCTGTAATAATAGGCTAGTGGCTTGGCAACTTACCCCATAAAAGGCCATTTGATTTACAAATAAAAATACACATTTAGCAAGTGTCCACTTCAATGACTTCATAACATTAAGTGTGCAATAAGTGTAAACATGTATGATGTAACCAATGAGTAATGACTCATGAATATGTAGCCGATGTTTAAATAATAATTTATAGAGATATTACATGAAATCTTACAGATAGTTTAACAATTATATATTAATTTAAGACATTACTTTCTCAAGGCAGAACTGTTGCACGTCATTCCATGAAGTAATATTGACGTAATAATCATTATAATGTCTTTACCATCCTTTGTGGATGTTAACTGGTGACTCAATCCAGGATTGACATACTGCTTCCCTCACAACTACTTATTGATGACTAATCTGTAATCAGCTACCGATCAGTCTTGTCCTCGAAGAACATTTTTACGAATCTATTCTACGACATATATTAACGGAATAATGTATATTTACGTATAAACATGAAAGTAAATGTGAAAATACATAGGAATACTGTTTCCTTTAATGCATATGTCATTGAACATGAACACGACCTCAACAGATCAGTGCCATTAAATGTTTTTACAATGCGTTAATGCATGCTATAGTCTCTATGGATTATAATCATAATATAGTCATCAGTGTGTTACAAATATATAAAATAAATAATTAATATCACAAGGAAACCAGACAAAAGACAGCGTTATTGGACACATATTCGATAAGCATATTGTTAAGCAAGTGTACTGAATTTTCAGTTTGGTTATGTTGTACAACAATCAATACAAATCTGGCAGTTCGCGATCTTCGTCTGTCTCGCCGGCTACCATTAGTGACAAACTAGCAAATTGCGCGACAAAACGCCTCTGAAATAAACACAATATATCTGAACATATGAGCACGACACGGACTTACAGCGACACAGGTTATGGTGATCAACTAGCGTGGCGGTGGGGCCAACATTTGCTCTAGTTGCACCACCGACATCCAGGAAGTCCACAAGATGGCTGCATCGATCTCGTCGAATTCTCGCAGGTGCGTGCGAGACTTGAAAGTTGCTTCAACTTCACGCTGTGTGTGGCGGATCGGATCAACTTTTCGTTTTTTTTTATACTATACACTCACTGTAACGCAGTGCACTACAGGGGTTCAGTGATAGAATAGTGTTAGAACTTAGAAGCAATAATTAAACATAATTATATATATAGGCTCTATATTTTATATACAGTCTAACAAAATGCAATTTAAAAATAATAAATAAATAATATATTATAAAGAAGTCATGTAGGTTAATCTTGTTGTTGTTGTTGGGTTAAGTGTTTATCCGGTCGCCTTCTTTAACTTCCGACATGGCCGATTTCGGCAGACCGGACCCACCTATAGGGTCGCATATGCGTGTCAGCTACGGGTGGCACTCTGAATGTAGGTTAATCTCGC
>JAULBO010043452.1:0-2500 GCA_032355325.1 Clypeosectus delectus | reverse complement strand
ACTCTCACTTGACCTACTGTCTTGATCTCGCTAGGTACCTCGTCTCCGACGTCATAACAACACATTAACGTAGCTTTACGTCTAGACGTTGGAAGATAAACATGTCAGGCGAGAGTCCACTAACATCAATGACACAACCCGACACGTTAATTGCATGGTGTCCATTATCCGCTACGTTTACAATTCAGCCAATGGACGAGCGGCATGCATGCACAGTATGTCGAGTACCGACTGTATGGCCAAATTGGCAATACTACCTCGGTGTCGGAATTTATGTACAGATGATGATCGATAAAACATGAATAGTGACTCAAACACATAATTCTTGCAAAAGGAAAACTAAATCAGTGATGCTATTACACAATGCTACTTTCCCTATTACACAATGTGCAATGCTACTTTCCCTACAAACATGTACAATGCAGGATGTTCTTGTCTATGAAAACGTGTTATTGCTTACATTGTCTAGGTTGTCTAGCATACAATCGGAAAACCGTCGAGCGATGTCCACACGTCAATGTAGAAAAAACCTAGTCTGGCTAAACGAACTACTTATAGCCAACACGCATGGAACCATGGTGTATATATATAACAGGTCATTTGGAAGGGAACTAATCAAAGCACGCCTGTAATGATGTATGTGATATAAGATGCTTCTACTGGTCTCGGCCAGAGGAGTCATACCTTTGGCCAAGTCGCTCACACCCAAACGACCCGGGTTCGAATCCCACAATGGCGCCCAACGTGGATTCGGGTTGTTTTTGGCGGGCTGTGCTGTTTGAATTGTCCCACAGAGAATTCCTAGCTCCCTGGTGACTTAGTAGTGATTGGAAATGACTCAAGGACGAGTCACCATGTGGAGGGGAAATATGTAGCCGTGTGTGATATAAAATGCTCCTACGAGGGGTAACCCCTTTGGCCAAATCGGTAGAGTGTTGCGCTCACTCCCAGACGACACGAGTTCGAATCCCACCCTGTTACAATGATAGTATCATCACGTCTACATGTGTAGACCTTCCTATGCATGAACATTCTGTTTGAACAAAACTAGAATTCGAATCCGCCATTCAAATGGCATTCATCGTAGAATGAGATACCATCTTGCCTGGCGTCCTTCAACACTCGTTTCATTTAAACCATGTTTATGCCTTGGCCCGCCTCGTGTTTAAGCTAAGCACTTCCTGAATATATCAATCATAGCTGTAATAATTCAGCCGGCGATTTATTGCCAAGCTAGCGCAGAGTTAATAGACAATTACTAGTACTACCAATCGAACCTAAATTCCTAACGCACTGCTATGTCTATACAGTCGCGGTCCCTTCACTCGAAGAAACATTAACTAAACTTGATCTTAGTTAGACTGATAATCATTTGTTAAATTAGTGAAAACATGGTATTATATGTACTATACAATATAGGCCTACATGTAGTGGGTGCATGTGTGTGTGTGTGTGTGTGTGTGTGTGTGTGTGTGTGTGTGTTTTGGTGTGTGTGTGTGAGAGAGAGAGAGAGAGAGAGAGAGAGAGAGAGAGACAGAGAGAGAGAGAGAGCGTGTGTGTTTGTGTGTGTGTTTTGGTGTGTGCTGTGTCCTGTTTTATTGTTTTACCTCTGTGATTAAGCCTGCTAGTATGGACTTGCATTATATATTCACGAACTATCGGCAGTGTTATGTAGTTGCACACCCTAACGTCAATGTGCACGTTAGAATGTATTCGGTAGTTGATACACTTGAGCCAGTCTCGTTATTAAGCTATGTATCGCAACCGTACTAGTAACACTTAATTAGTATACATGTAGGTGTGTGTAATACTAGCCATACATGTAGCATGTGTAGTCCCTTCGATTGCGTTGTGACCTCTGACCCTGTTAAGACAATTACATATTATTTATTTTCTTCTTCGTTCTTATAATTATTCTTAAAATGGTTTTGAAAACAATTCCAATCCCATAAAATATTTAAATACAAAAAGTATTTCATGGCTTGTTTTGGGGGTTTGTTTACCCACCACCCACCAAACCCATCCCATCCGCTTCACCACCACCAATTTCGCAAACCCACCCACACACCCACGCATTCTAGTCGACCAAGACGTTCTTTGCGAAACGTCCCCGCTTTCTTGGTAAACACATTTTGCCCCAGTTTACCGAGTGTCGGTGTTTATCGATCACCGAAGGTAATATCCTCCTCCACACAACACGCCGCTAAATTGAAAATAATAAAGATTATCATCTTGACCTGCCCCTTGATGCCGTTTTAAAGTTTCGGATTAAACATGTATATCTTGTCGATGTCAGATTCAAAGCATTATTAATGTTTTGTGTAGTTGTTTTACATGCTAAACTAGTCTGAATAGTTTGTACACAGCACATTTGACTTTGTAATTGACAAAAACGAAAATGTCCTTGTAATGAATCGTATCGGCTCGAATTAACCTATCTACCAACTAGCAGTTCAGTCTCGCACCCCCCCCCCTCTACAGCCCCCCCCCCCCCACACAC
>JAULBO010043340.1:5204-20094 GCA_032355325.1 Clypeosectus delectus | reverse complement strand
GATATTCCAGTGAACTAGCACTATAAAGACTGGTGAAATACCCAGACTGGCACAAGCAGTCATACATGTATGTATACACACACAAACAAACACACACACACACACACACACACACACACATGCATACACTGCATACAAGCCGCATATGAGCCCGTTCTTGAAAGCGACTTTAAGCCCCAATCAACAACAACAACAACTAGTACATGCATGTATAATGCGTTCTAAAATAAATAAAGAGCTTTATATAAAATAACAAATAAATAAAAAGTCTGCATAATAAAGTTATTAAAAAATAATAATGTTGGTCTTTAAAATAAGTTATTTCTATATACAACGAGTGTGAATATGTCATTATACACATGTGCATGTTTGGTAATGCATCGGACACATACATCGACTGCTATCAAACAAAACAATGTCGATTGAATTAGCGAGAGTAATCAACCGGCTTGATCATTGAATAGGTCGGTGAAATTGGATATCTCCAAAGACAAGAAGACACTAATTGCACTTATACGTTAATTAAGGGGATGTTAAGGGCTAGCTGATAGTGTCAACATTGTTCTACGCGGCTGTAATGCAATGTTCACCAATAGACAATGTGGCTGAACCCGTATGCCCGGTCCCGTTATGTATTGACGTGTCTACACCACTCTTTTAGCGACAACGGCTGTGGACATCCGGTCGTACTGACTATAATTTGATACGGTTCCTATTCGACGCGCCAGCGCAACCAGTACAAGACGGAAGCTGACACACATGCAACACTAGGAAGGTTTTGTCTGCCGAAATCGGCCACGTCGGAAGGCGACCGAAAAAACATTGAACTCAACAACAACAACTACGATGCGCGCACACAGTCATGTTTGCGAAAGTTTACACTGAAGCGGGAATCCGTCGTATAATGAAGGCGGACAGGGGTTCTACAGGTCTATTATACTAGTGTAATGTATTCCAATCTGTATTTTTGAAACGGTATTTTGAAGTCTTATGACCCTGCACGTCATCGAATGGTATATTATTATAGGCCTACTAGAAGCTAAGCCACGGTCATGACGTGTTATTGAATTAGTGTTGTTGTTAATTAAACTGAACTACATGTAGATGCATAATTATGTCTCGTTTCCCATTTGAATTATCATTGACATGAGTAAGCATTATATACATGTAGTTAACCCTTGACATTTTGGATTAATCACAATATTACTGTGGTGTTATCAGTTATGGTATATTCGGCATGGCTAAAGTTCTAGTGGTGTGTGTGTGTGTGTGTGTGTGTGTGTGTGTGTGTGTGTGTGTGTGTGTGTGTGTATGTGTGTATGATCGAGGAGTGTATGTAAGGAACTGTAGTATCACATTACTCGGATGTTCCGTCATGAATAATTAATTTACAAAGAGTCGTCTATACAGGCTGGATGTAACTACCATAATTAAGTAAAATGGCCGTCGCATTGTTTTATACATATCAGGGCTGAGGTACGCATACATGCCAATACATGTATTACCGGTACTATAGTATGATGTGGGTACATGTATATATATTATACTAGTATTCAATTCAATCTCTACACACCAATTTAATCGTTACCGCTACAGTGTACTCCTGGTTCAATCACGATGTTTAACCAGCCGTGTATATATGTTGCTAGCTCCACACGTTGCTGTATTGACACTGGGGGTAAATCAATGCCTCTCCTTCCGTATTACTATGACTTGTTTAATCAATCACCGTATTTTTCCAGATACGATGATTAATCGAGACTTGAAGGATAGAGACGGAGACTGTGCTTTATGCCTTATTGACCCACGTCGACTGTATGTATAGCGACTGTAGCATCGAAGTTCACTTCCATCCCAGTATCATACGGTTGAAGCGTCCGCCCTGAGAGCGGAATGTCGGGGGTTTGATCCCCGATCGCGTCGTACCAAAATACGTTAAACTATAGTACATTTTGTTCCCCCTGCTTGGCGCTCGACATTGATAGGGTTCAAAGCAAAGTACATGTAATGTCGGCGGGTGTATGGCGACGTGCCGCAAAAGAGGCAATACCACACACCAAGTGATAACAGAAGATGGTGCTAGCCACCCACACGATCATATGCTGTATGCTCACCCATGCGCCCCAAGGAGGGGTCAACTAGTCTGCCTAAATCAGCTAAACATCGTCATCATCATCATCATCACCATCACCATCAACATCACCATCGGCTCTGGTGTCAGTATCATTGTGTTTGAATTGGGTAGCATTGTTTAATTGAACTGCGGTATGCTCCCTTAATATCTGTATTTGTATATATAACTTATTGTAAATATATAACGTATGTACATGTAATATAATATGTTGTATAATAATGTATAATGTATTCTCCATATAACTGTATGTGATTATCATGAGAATACACTCTGTTCTGTTCTGGAATGGCATTTCAGTGAGCTATTCTAATCCGGTGGACATCCAGACTTGCACAAGCAGACATATATGCCGTTATATGAGTGCAATAATCTTGAACACTGCTTTAAACCCCAAATCAACGATAACAACAGCCATACAGTCATGTACATCAATTGAAATGCTCTACAGTCATCGAAGTTACTGGAAATCTTGTACGTTGAGATTCTGATTTTCTGTTTTGAACCGAGACAATCATTCGCTATAGTGATGTGGTGATTTTTGCGCGGTCTATATTCAATTAATTCAACCTTCAGAGCTGAAGGTGCAATTGCAGTACCACCGATGTCGTAAAAGACGGAAATCTGTGAATCCGTGGAGAATTCTCATCAATGGTTCTTAACGAGTCTCGACGCCTCTGCTAATTATTGTGGTGCTTTCTGGACACTAATGTAAAACTAATCTATACTACATTGTACCATTAGACTCATCACCACTACCTTTCAAACTTAATGTTGCTTTCGATATGTCTAATAATGCGTGCTGGTTCTGTTTCTTCCAGTTTTAAGATTGGCACAGCCACGATCTGTTATTTAAGCCTATTAACCTGTCCGTGTGGAGAGTATTCAACGTTACCCCCTTGAGACTAGAATGTCCCCAGAAGGTAGATTAAAGGCCACGTACATTTGAATTGTCATTCCCTTCAAACGTTAGCATTTCATATTGTTAAACAATATCCGCAATTAGTTTTCATAACGGCGACCCCAGTGCTGGTGCACTAAAACATGTCTATCGCACAGGCACTTGAATTCACGATCCATTGCTATAAAACAACACTGTAGATACTGTGAAGGACGTGTACATTTGCAACGTGATTTGAAAGGTGTACATTATTATTTTGACACAAACTACTTCTACCATCACACAAATCAATTACCAGAAGCCTTTAAGGAAAGCAACGTAAGAGCTATACCATGCTAATGATAAATCTCAAGTAATGCACAAAGAACCAACGGTTAAAAGCTGCACCCTGTCTTCCTGCTGTGCGCAGACGGCCGGAGATGTACTACAACAGTGAGTGTGATTAATCCAACAGGTAAAGGGTTACAACTTACAGTAAAGAATGTGCTGGAGCATGTTACTTTCTGTTAATGTAGACTCAAAACCCTAGCTGGCAGAAGCTGGTACATATAGATCAAGACAATGGAATAATTTACAATAAAACAAATAATTATAAGAAAAAGTAATAATGATTTTCAAGCTATGGATGTTGTGCAAACACATAATATAACTGGAAGATAGTCCCGGTCTCAAAACAATAATACTTTACAATCGTTTAATTTAGTCAATACTAGTATTTGATGAGCAAAATATCATGCAGGAAAGATTATATGAAATTACTTAGAAATCAATTATTTGCGAACAGAAAGCATTCATATCTAAGTACGTAGACAGTTTCTTAAAATAAAAATTAAAATCAACAATAATATTTACAAGTTTTAATATTTATTTAAAGATATAGACAAGTACAGTGTATGCAGTTTTTCATAGCAACCGTTTAAATAAGTACACAGCATTGAAATGTCAATACTAGTATATATGCATATAACATATACAAATGTGGTAGATCAATTCCATATATAAAATATACTAGTATGCAATTTTAAAACAATTACAATATACAAAACTTTTATATTTACAAAGTGCAACTACTTTTTTTCTTTTCGATGGACATTTGCACACAAATAATGCTGCACGGGTTGTGCAAACAAGAACATTATTCTATATATTTGGGCTAAATTGAACACAATTTACTACGGATTGCATTGGGTACTAGACTTTACACTTGAAAAAACTGCCAGTGATTGCATTTTTGGAAGCGTTAAATATATAATTAGCAGGAAAAAATACCTAAGAAAATATTGACATCATGTAAAATATGTTGATACCATATAAATATGCTTAATACTAATACATGTACATATGTAGCTTAAAAACTGTAGTTAGAGTACTACTTGAATATGTCCATAACAATAAAATGCTTTGACATTTAACATTCAAAGACAAAATTATAAAATTTAACAATTCACGACAAAGAAAGATGGAAGATTTCAGCAACATATCTTTAGTCCTATTTCTTTCTGAAATTGGGTAAAACTAGGTGGAACTTTGGCCCCATGGGATGTGAGGGTGGAAAACTCCCTGTGAAATACAACACACAGGGAGTTTCCTTGGATAATATACTCACTATAAATCTCAGTCGTACAATCCTACAGATGTCTATGATAACTACCATGGTGTATGAAATGAGCCATTGAAAAGCGTTGCCATCAAGGCTAAGTTGGAATAGGGCTGTTAGACTGAGTGTCTATAGTCAGCCATTAGTAATAATGGACTGCTTACATTGGGTAAAATGTTGCTCATGGTTTGCAGCTAGAAATGGTGTGATTATAACAGGAAACCTTGAGATACTAGTACACATACATGTAGTTGGAATATACAAGGTTAAATTAGTTGTTCAAGACAAAACAATACACACCTACATGTATACATGATAATACAAAATATGTTCCCATCAATAAAACACTCCAAATTTTTCATTTCCAACATACAAGTGTATAAATAAGGCTAATACTAGTAGAATATACAGTATTTGAAAACAATCATCATTATAATAATCACTTTAGTATTATAAATGACATTGTTATCTTTGCTCCATGTTCAATTTGGTGCATGCCAGTTAGGTTTACAGACATAGTGTCTTGTTTCAATTAATGCTGCATTTCTTAATGCCACATTAAAAGGCATATACAGCTGTATGTGCCATAACAATATGAAATAAAAGGATATTTTTGCTATTGCTCAAACTAGATATTAATTATTTTTTTTAAATGTTAAAATATATTTTTTTGGTGGCCTAATATTATGTGGTTATTGGTGTGCACAAATTATTATTCTTAATACCGGTAAATGTAGACCTTACATGTAAGTCAATGTTACATCTTGGCATGTTGTAAAAGTGTAATTTTGGCTATACAAGCAATGTTTTCAATGAGTAAGCTAAGACACATACATATAAAATTTGAGTCGCTTTACGAGTGTATGTACGGCAAATATAACTTCATCACGTCGTCATCACGTCGTTCTTCAATGTTGTCCAAACGTTGACTCAGCACAAAATTGGCATAGTCGCGCCTCTGGTCCACTTCTGGTATTGACAGAGTGTTCTCTTCGTTCACGAGGACCCTATTCCTTGATGAACTTGACCCTGATATGACCTTGACCTTTGCAGGTGTAGTTTTTGGACGGCCATATTGTGCAAGGGCTTCGTTTGCCTGGGAATAAGTGGAACAGGTAAATGTGCCGTAATTCGATAAATGTAATGTAAATGTATTCAAATGTCAACAGTACTACCGGTAAACTGTACTGGAAATAAAACAGTATGAAAATGAACATACCATGATTTTCTTTTAATAAATTGTATAATATTCCGTTGATAGAAAAATTGTTTAAAGCTGTAATATGCATGTACATCATATGAAATAGTTTGATATACTACGTATATATATCAACACTTAAACAGTTAATATCTTACTAGTAGATGTGCTAGAGACCACATCTTCAATAAAATAGAAACTATAAATATTGAATTATTGGAAACAATAATGTTATAACTCAAACTGTGTATTATTTTCTATTCTAAAAAACATGGACTGGAGATGAAACGCAGTATGCGTACACCATACATGAACATGATACACATAAACAAAAGTACACACTAAAACAATAAGTGTGGGATCATAGATTCACAACAAATTTCAAGCTGATAACACCTTTCATAGTACTACTAGGGTACTAGATGTACAACACATTATCTAGACAATAAATGAAACTTAAGTATGACTACAAGACAGACTTTCACAGTGTAAATCACATACTAGTACATGTACCAACAGTGTGAATATGAACATTACAGAACAATACGGTATAATTGGAAGTTGAAAACATGTTTCGACAAATCGTGAAATACAAGA
This sequence comes from Clypeosectus delectus, assembly GCA_032355325.1. Taxonomy (NCBI): domain Eukaryota; kingdom Metazoa; phylum Mollusca; class Gastropoda; order Lepetellida; family Lepetodrilidae; genus Clypeosectus; species Clypeosectus delectus. The sequence goes on along the minus strand of JAULBO010043340.1, from coordinate 13,670 downwards.
TATCATTTCATAACACTTCATTGATTGTTTGCATTTTTTAACAAATGTATATTTTTTTAAAAGTGTTAAAAGTAATATTTTCATCATCAATTACTGAGGTTGTAATCTTGGAATCTCCGAGTGTCAACACAGCCTAATTATTCCAGCTACGTGTAATTTTGTAAAGATTTCAAGCCATACTCAATACATGATATATACACATTTATAAGATTAAAGCAGTTTATTTTTATAACCAATTAAAGTTCACCTACCTTACATTCCTGAACAGAGATAATAAACATAGAATACTTTTGAGGACGAAGGGTATGAGTTGAAGTACGATAAAAAAAAAGTTGAATTGTGAATTGATATAATAATAGTTGAGATATGAGATGTTTATGAATTGATTTATCACCCAATACTGGCTTCCACAGAAGATATCGCTTGGAGAAGCTTCTCGAAGATCAAGCGATATCTACTAGGTGATAACACTTTCAACTTTGACTTTTATCATTGTGATGTCATCACTTACCCGATGTCACAGTGCAAATGCACAGTAACTTTGCAGTAAAATGTACATGAGATTACATTTTTCTTCTAAAATTATTAAGAATGATATTGGGTAATAAATATAATCTCACCCTTGTGTCTTTTGATATCAAATATATCAACTTGTGTGATATATATGATATGAGAACACACGGGTGAGATTCTCCATAATGATATGAGTTGAGATATGAGAAGACAAGGATTAATATCTTCACATGAGTTTCCTTCAAGAATGTTGAAAAATGTTATTTCAGAAAAAAGAGAGTAGAGAAACCTATCTTTGACCTATTTGTTAGCAGAATATTGACCATTTATACTATGGTACTAAAACCAGGAAGACACCATCCTATGCCGTGCAGGGAATAGTCATAATTATATTAATTATGATTATTTATGACTCTACCAACCTGTGCGGTGACTGTTTTCTGATGCCAAGTTTTCGCTCGTTCCAAATAGCCGAGGTAATCTTTGTCTAGATCAGATTTGCTGAAAGGAACAAGCATATCTGTCAAGCTGTTTTGTAATTGTATGTACATGTATAATAGAATTTGGGATGTATATAAACAATAACAATAATAATAATACATGTACAGTATTTATATATGTATATTTTCTACAGACTAAAATCTTGTTTAAATTTAATACAAAAATAAATGTCTTGAGTGAAATATTCTCGCACCGACATTGAACGACAAGTCAATCAAAACAATATACTAGTAATTGAATTGTATAAAACTACATGTATAAGAGAACAATACTTGTGAGCTAGTTTCACTTTCTCAACCATCTCGTCCTCTCTCTCCACAGTGCTATGCCATGGAGTGCTCATCTGCAGCTGAAACACAATACCGGTACATCAAGCCTGGATTAAGCCTCTCCCTGCTTAATAAAAGATGTGAACAGATGGTACTTGTTGTTGCCCTGTTTGGTGCTCAAGATTAAAGGGATACAGCAAGGACTGGTCGGCTCGGAGTCAGTATCATGTTCATGATATTCCAGTGAACTAGCACAATAAAGACTGGGATATACCCAGACTAGCACAAGCAGTCATATGCATATATACATGTATCAACACATGCATACACTACACACAAGCCGTGATATCAGCACATTCTTGAACGTGCCTTTAAACCTCAATTAACAACAACAACAACAACATGACAGCAGCATTATAAATGAATACAGTAATTAAACTGGAACGTTACTTTAATTTAGATTTGTTTTGATTCAAACTAACAAAACTCGAAGAAAACAAAAACTAGGGCCTAGTGTATACATTTCTGAGACGCCGGGGTACATATACCCACATAGACGATACAATAATACATCAACCCATATACCCATCGAGACTGTTCGACAACTAATAATGCATTATCTTACTGCAGTAAAAACGATATAAAGAGAATAGACTGCAGCTGAACAAAGTAACGCAGTGTACTGTAATGGGCACACACATGCATTTTATGATTGCAGGCTGACTCTAAATGTCCTGTCCCATGTAAACACACTGCACAACTGAATCCACTTCTACAGATTACGGTAGATTTAACATGGGGTGAGATGGTGATTACCGTAAAATCGCCTTATTTTTCAAACCCTAGTTCTGAGTTCCGTATTGAATGGCCCAATGCAGTAGGAATGTCCCTATTAATAGTTTAATTAGCAGTATTACCTGATTTCTTGGGAGGATGAGTGGTAGCAGTGAAGGTAATCTCAAGAGTTCCATGTTACTGTATAGAGTCTGAAATATATAAGGTACACGTACTATATCAGCTTCACAAAACTATTGAAAGAATGGTGTAGAATTTGAGTGAAAACTCAAGATTTGCGAGTTTCATCACTGAGTCAATATGAATTTGAACTGAAGAAATTGGGACCAGGGGTTATATTATAGCATGCAATAATTTTAGATTATTTTTACATAGAAAATAACATGTGAATTGAAGAAGAATCAGAGTAAATTTGTTTGTTTAATAGAATACTACTGTGTAACTGTATGACCTGTAGTGAGTCTTAATTTAATGCTACAGGTACGACCAGACTGTGTGCACTAGCACTAGGACAGACAGGCTGAGACTGACCTGCTTGGACGCACTGGGATGACTGCCCAGGAGGTTGATATCCAGTCTGTACAGGAGGACCGGACTTTTGTGGCAGCTGACAGACAACAGGAGCTGTAGGAGTGCCATCAGTAGTTGCCTGGAAACGGAGACAGTCAGACGGACCTCAGCATTGTAATTAACTCAAATAGAGTCTGTTTGGTGTGCATGGAAAACAACATTTTTTTGTATCCATATTTTATTTAATTAATTTTATATTGATATTTTGATTATTAATGTTCAGAACTGTATTTAAAAGAATACCCACATCCATGCTTCAAATGCCGCCCCCACCCCACAAAAAAAACCCCACAAAAACCCCCCACAAAAAACAAACAACAAACCCACACTATTTTTTCCTTTCAGTTTCAATCATTGTTTTCAAAACTTTGCCTACTTCATTTGATATGAGGATGACCTATAAAGATTATTTTGCACCTACTCAAGAAAAGTTGGAAACAATATTATTGTGTTTCCATGGCTAATTCAAACAAAAATAACAAGACTATCCAATATATAATCAATAACTATATATAATAACAAATACAACTTCTAAGAGTTTCTCTGACCTGTTTGGTGGGATGTTGTTGAAATTCAACAGGAGGCCTATCTGATGGAATCCTGCCGATGTCAGCAGTTTCTTCAACTTGGCGTTCGTCCACAGCGGTTGTACAGAGAGGTCAGTGACCTTTAGCTGAACTTCGGAAGCATGCTTAGTAATGGACAACTGTGGAGGAAGGAAACAACATTTGTGGAGGAAGGAAACAACATTTGTGGAGGAAGGAAACAACATTTGTGGAGGAAGGAAACAACATTTGTGGAGGAAGGAAACAAGATTTGTGGAGAAAGGAAACAATTAACATCTGTGGTTGTATTGGGGTTTTGACCGGCTTTCAAGATACGTTCACTCGTACCACAGCTTGCAGGTGTGCGTGTATATCTGATTGTACTATTCTGGATTTTCACCAGTTTTTGTAGTGCTGGCTCACTGGAATATCATGCTGCACTACGAATATGGATACCCCATTCAGACACAGTATACTGACACCGAGGTGACCAGCCCTTGCTCTACCAAAGAACTGCAAGAAGGGGAACAGCAAGGACCAATTTTAACGTCTATTGTTATGATACAGGTTGAGATCAAACCTCAAACTTTCTTCACTTGGATGACGCATTAACCATTACATCATGGAGGTGTAGCTAAATTGCACATGTGCACAGACATACAATTCATAGCGCTAATCATTACATCATTAAGGTGTAGCTAAATTGCACATGTGCACAGATATACAATTCATAGCGCTAATCATTACATCATTAAGGTGTAGCTAAATATTGCACATGTGCACAGATATACAATTCCAAAAAGGACAGAGATCTGCATTATTCAAACAATAATAGATAGGTTGCATATTTCACGGAATATTGTCTACAGCCTCATCACTGTCTGGAATACATGGTATATTTAAGACGATTTAGTCTCCAGAGATTTACCAGATCCACAAGCAGAGAGATATGGTCCTGAGACAGTGGAAATATCTCGCACAGTGACTGTCTACACGAGTCACTGACAGTAAGATCTGAAAAAAAAGTAGTGTTCGATTCTCAACAATCATGGCCTGTATTTATTACATGTTTACTAACCTCGACCTGACCTGACAGGGTTATTTAACTATAAAACTAAATCAAGGATGAAACTGTAAGTTGTGTGGTTAACATTCCTCTGCAGTGTTATGTCTATAATGCTACCAGAAAAATATCCGAGATAATCATAAACAGGTATGAATGATAATGTTCCTGTCTGTTATGGCTAGTATATAGAATCATAAGCATACATTAAAATCCACTGAAATATCTGAGAGACTGATGAACACTTCAACAGGTATGAATGCTCCTAAAAGTACCTGTAATAGCTCTGAGGGCGTCAAAGGCAGGTATGAGAAGCTCGTCCCTGTTCCAGTGTGGGTAGATGACGTATGGCTCGTGTATTGTGGCACCCATGGCCTGGAAGTGGAATCCTAGGATCTTCAGAAGATCGAGCGAGCCGGTCCCCTTAGCAACAGCGTCAGGGAGGTGCGACGTCTCACGGTTGTTTTCCGCCGTGTGAAGCCGCTTCAATGAAGCATCCAGCTGTTGAAGGGAGAAATGTATTATACATTCTGAACTTTTTTTAGAAAAATTACCAAGAAAGTTCTGTCATAACACAACACATTAGGACACATTCTACCACATCGAGTTCAGCAATTACAAAGTTGTTCTACATTTTCATTTTATAAAGATGAAAGAAAACAAATATATTTGAGCAAAGGAAACAAATATACCAAGTCTATAAGCCCCGGAATGACGCAGGGTTGTTTGTGGTGATGTCGAATAATGTCCACAAGACGTTGCTGAAGAGAAATGAAGTTCTCTTCTTTCGTAGGCACTAAAACATAAAATGTCAAGTTAATTAAATACGTATTGCACACCTCAGTAATAAATAAGAGATTGCATCATTGCAATAAATCTGATTTGTTTAGCCGCAGATGCTAACTTATGCCAGCAAAGCTACAAATATTACCGTAAGCCACCACGTCCTTGGGATTGAGGAACTGCTTTCCGGTCTGCGTCTCCAACTCCTGCTCCCTGTTGTCTATGGCCTGGTCCAGCATGGCATGTCGGATCTCACTGATGTTCACCTCTGTGTCCTTCCCGATCAGCACGAACGGACTCCAGCTGTAGACGTGCCGGAACCTGATGAACATCTCCAGATATAGTTCGATGTAGTGATGATATGATGTGATGTGACACAGCATATGGTGTGTATGTTATAAAGGCAGCTACAGTAAATCTGTTACAACAATATTGGTTGAACGAGTGCCAAAACTTATGTCTATATATCATATTTTATTACCAAACTTCTATTGGAATGTAGTGCGTGACCTCCTATTGTCACCTGTTATCCTCTCCCTCGCCTCTCATCAGCTCGCTCACCTGTCATCCCCCTTCTCATCTGATCCTCTACATCACTCACCAATGGTCACCATCCTCTCAACTGTCATCCGCTCACCTCTTACCTTACCCTCTCTCAGTCCTCATCCCCCAGCTCATCCGTCATCCTCTCCCTCAACTGTCCTCTCTAGCATCTGCCCTCTTACTCACCTCTTGCCTCATCCTCTCTCACCACTCATCCCCCAGCTCATCCGTCATCCTCTCCCTCAACTGTCATCCTCTCCCTCTCTGTCATCCTCTCTCTCACCTGTCATCCCCCTATTCACCTGTCATCCTCCCTCATTCGTCATCCTCTCACCTGTCATCCTCCCACTCATCTGATCCTCTCCATCACTCATCATCCTCTCACCTGTCATCCTCTCTCTCACCTGTCATCCCCCTATTCACCTGTCATCCTCCCTCATTCGTCACCCTCTCACCTGCCATCCTCCTGGAGAGCTGCAGTGGCAGCCTTGACGGCGTCTGTCAGGAGGCAGGTCTGCTGCAGGGCCATGTAGAAGTGGTGGTAGAACTTGGAGAGGGCAGCATCGGGCACTTGCCACTGGCTGACCAGCACACACTGGGCTCCTGAATGACATGCAGACCATACAGCTGTGCGACATGCAGACAATACAGATGTGTGACATGCAGACAATACAGCTAGATGCGTGACATGCAGACCATACAGATGTGTGACATGCACATCTTACAGCTGTATGACAAATACACGTTAACAGTCGTGAGACTTTCAGACCATACTGATGTGTGACATGCAGACCATACAGATGTGTGACATGCACATCTTACAGCAGTGTGATAAATAAACCTTATATATGTGTGACATGCGAAAGATGTGCGACAGGGAGACCATACCGATGTGCGACATGCAGACCGATATCAGCATTACAGATAACCTATAACTGTGTGAGATGCATATCCTTTATCCACGCTCTGTATCTAATGCCATGCATGTTGTGACTGCTTAGAGAGTTTTGAAGGCAAAGGAGACTACCGTATATCACTACATGGCCCATCAATCTGATCACAATGTTGGTTCTTCTGGGAACATATTATCTACAGAACAGTTATTCCATGTGGAAAGGACAATACATTCTAAGGATGTTCCCTCTGTAGGGGAGACTGCAGGGTGCTTGCTGAAGCACTGACCTGCTGCTAGGAAGGATGCGGGCAGACTGTAGCCGGGTATGAACTCCCTCCTCCAGGGAGAGTAGCCCAGGTTGAGGACAACCAGCTGTGCTCGCATCTTCAGACGGTGGATGTCCTCGGGACAGATGATGTACGACCGCTCCGTGGCCGGCCCTTCCTCCAGGGAGTCCTTGTTCGGCGTCATCACCAGCTTGTTCTCGGTCCAGCATCCGTAGGTCGCTGTCGAGAGGGTGAAACTTAAAGAGTCAATCAGGGTCGCGGAAGCAATACTATAGTATTACAAGGTGTTTCGTGCAAATCTCTTTGTTTGGAGCGGAATAGCCAAGGTTGATGTGTAGGAATCAATGATGGGAGCTGTACGTTAGACATACACATTTGAGAAACTGGGGCCTTATTCTCGAAACATCTTACATGTAAGTCTTAAGAAGTTAGTAAGTACTAAGAATTTGCCTAACTGGTTTTCTGCTTACCAGGTATGTCAATTTTAAAGAGATGTTTTCTGACTAAGAAGTTCTTAAGTTAAGAGGTTTCAAGAATAGAGCCCATCGTTTCTAAGGCAGATAAGATTCCAGGTTCTTGGATAGAATGAAAACATTCGGGATTGTAGTCTGACCCATTCTATCTTTTGGTTTTACCCGATTTCCGATGGCTGTTAAGCACTGAAGACTCATGTAGTCCATAAATATGGAACAATATATTGTCAATATTATCCAGGAAAAATTATATATCACCCAAATTTTGAAGGCAAAGGAAACTATATCATTACATGGCCAATCTGATCACCCTGATCACCCAAATCACTTGTACATAAACTCATACAATAAACTTCCTTGCCTAATTCTTTGACAGCAGCATTTCTTCAAGCATTGCCTCATACACTATAGTGTAATTTAGCCTTCTATACATCTGCATGTACCTATGTGTACGACAGTGGCGACCTCCAGGTCGGCCAGTAGTCGTTCCTTGGTGGCGTCGGCCCCGACAACAGCGTCCACATCCAGACACTTGGCCACGTGATGGAGATCCGATTGATAATCGTCAGTGGAGAGGTCGTATCTGGGCCGCCATGGTCGTCCGTTCAGCTCAACACTGTTAAGAGATTTATTCATGAGGGTACCCGTACATCGTCTTCATCAAGGCACATTATATTCAGCTGAGACTACAATACTACTTTTTGGTTATAATGACTAATGACCAAGATATAAATTGGTTGGTTACAAAATCACAGTCTAAATAATTATATTATAAGTTATTTTATCTACATACCCATGATCAAGAGAATATCTTCCTAGTGCAGTGTGAACAATTAGGTAGTTTAATGTACATGCGAAAAATGTTCGTCTATTTGCGATGACAGAACTATTACAGCCGAAGTAATGTACAATAAAATGTATATTAACGAACAGAAAATATAATAGATTGTTACTCTAGATATTTTCGTGTCCACTGCCGTTTGTTCATCTGATGGTGCTGCAAAGGAATCGAGATCTCGCATTGCCAGTCCAGGATGGATGTCTCACCTTTCTTGTACCACCGGGCACCCATACACAACGCATCTCTTCTTGCTGCTGATCTGGCGAAACAGAGTGACGACGCGGGTCGACGTCGTGATGTCGGTTCCCGTGGACGTCCGCGTTGCCAGCGTGGTGAAGGTATCGCCTCCCACCAGCCTCTCCGGGGACATCGGTCGACCAATCACAGG
>JAULBO010043229.1:0-11689 GCA_032355325.1 Clypeosectus delectus | reverse complement strand
CTTAGTAGCGGGTAATCATGTGTGTATGTGTGTGTGTGTGTGTGTGTGTGTGTGTCTGTGTGTGTGTGTGTGTGTGTGTGTCTGTGTGTGTGGGTGTGCATGTATGTGGATGTGTCTGTATTGTTGCATGTGTGTAAATGTGTGTCTGTGTGTGCAAGTGTGTGTGTGTGTGTGTGTGTGTGTGTGTGTGTGTGTGTGTGTGTGTGTGTGTGTGTGTGTGTGTATGCGCGTGCATGCATGTGCGAGTATGGATAAAAGACATACGGTGAACCTGTTATACATTTAGCTACCTGATAGTTGGGGTCTGCTTTGTTTTGCTCATCACAGGTCCACCTGCTGTTGCCAAGTCTCACAATTGTGTCACAAGGTACTGGGGATAATATTTAGCAAGCAATTCTTGCCTTCAAAGTTCTTCACATCTCTATGTTCATTAATTGTGTGTTCTAAACAATTGTTTTTCTTCTGTTCTCTGACGCTACATACGTACTATGCTGCATATGAGATCTTTTGATCTGAACTCCTCGGTGGCATTAGGGCATTGTCCACCCAAAGCTACCACGTGTTAAAAGTAGAGGCATATCATCAAAAGAGATTTTGCATTCAAGAGAACCATCTCAAATGTAATTGTTTTCCATAATGATCTACTAGTATACGTGCTTAGAACCGGTAAACTGGTGTTCCTAATGTTAGAGGGCCTGTTTATACATGAATAGTTTACACATTTTGTTTGTTTGTTTGTTTGTTTGTTTGAATGTCAGTCAGTCAAGGTCAGTCAAGGTCAGGGGACAAAACTTTTTGTAACATGAGAAGGCCTGATATTGATTCTGTGCATATCTGGGCAATATTTTGAGGGAGATCGTCATTGTTTTTCAAAGTTTTATGGATAAGAAATTATGGTGTATAACAAACAAAAAGGTGATGTGTTCCATTGTAAATGGCATATTTTTTTAAGGGTAGCAAAATTTTAATACCTGTAGGTGAACAATTATCATTCCCCAGCAAATTAGCATAGCCTGGGCAATGTTCACAATGTGTGAATTATGGATGTTTAATAGTGTGTAATTGAATATGAAAACTATTAACTTATTATTGTTATATTATAAACAATCTTGATGAAACTTTCATTGCAAATTTCCTTCAAATACATATTCAAGGTACCGTGGTACAATTTCTAAAGTGCATGTTTGTTGTTTACTATATTTAGTTACAATATATTATGGCAGGTTTATGAATAGAAATCCGCACTGAAGCAGTTGATTATAACAGTCAAATATAGTGTATTTTAAAGGCATACTATCACTGCTTTGTTTACAGATTTCATGGTCACACATATTTCTACCTGAAAGTATGTACAGTTGAAAGTATGTACTACACAAGGTAGTATATTGGGTAACCATCTACATTTTCCGCTTTTCTATTTCGATATCTTACGACAATAAACATTGGGTACACTCCGATTTGCCCTAAATAGCCAATCCTAATACAAACATAGTGAGGAAACGAACTTGGGAAATTTTCCACAAATTCCTTAGCGGCTGTGCTAAGAGTACGATACGAGTTACCTCCCTTAGCCCTGCCGTGTCAGTAACTTCCTTTTTCCGATTCTTTGGCAACCAGCAAGCTGCTTCGCTGCCGTTCGTCTAGAAATAGACTTGCCCATCTACATTTTCCGCATATCCCACTGGTTTTCAATATTATCCTATTTTATCTGAATAAAAGCTACATAGCTCTAATTATCTTGTCTTTGAAACATCGTGAAACATTATTCTGACCGTATGGTTAGGGTTATTATGACCTAATTATTATGGTTATCCCCTTTAGAATACTAGACTATAGAACATTGTCCATTACAACTGATTATTCAGGCTTTATTGGAAATTAACTGCAATGGAATATTACCTATCCTACAGCCGTGAGCATTTACTTTGAGCTAAAAAAAAGTAATTATATGTACCGGGTATGCTAGGTGCATGTACTTTGCATTTTAAACTCCAATTCACTCCAAAACAACAACTTAATCTGTGTTAGTATGCCTTTAATTAGATTCCTAGGTATGGAATTAATATGTGATCTCAGAGGTATGGATGCAAAACTTTGTTCAATAATAATATTATAGCACTTTAAAACCTGGTTTTTCAAATATCATTTACTTATTTGTCAGATCATAACTAAAGAATGAACTTTCGATAGGGACAACAAGATTACAATATTTTCAAAGTACTAATACTGTTTATTAAATGTATTAATTTCATTCTTTAATCCTATCAAGCCAAGTGATGGTACTTAGTCTTTAACTCTATTACATTTTATTACTATATTAGGCGTTTGGGCCTAATGATACATATGTCCTTGCTGATACTAGTATTAGGATCGTTTGTCAATACATTACCATCACTAGTATAGCAAACATCTTGCCTCCACAGACTGAAGAGTGTAGAAGTCATTGGTCTATTGCTCTTTTTACAAACTCTATGTATGTATATATTATTAGTTAACAAATAATTTATTTTGTTGCAGACCTTGTTATGTTTTGTATTCTTTTTATGTTCTTATTCATGAATTTGTTATGAATTTGTCAACAATTCGGGTCATACAAATCCAATATTGAGTTCCCAAAACTGGGATAATTTTATTATCTCCAAATGTGCAAAAATAAAAAGGTTTAATTATTTTGTAGTTATAACCTTTGAACAATTTACTAGTATATCTTGTAAATTAAAAACGTGCGATTGATGTCATGGTGTCTTATGATGGTGTGGAATTTGCATACTACATGTCTCATTCTGTAAATTATGCTCACGTTGTTTCAAACTTTAACACCAAGGTGTAAATATATTCCTTATTATATCATAATGGTGTCATTGAGCATTTCAGAATATTATTAAATAAATTGTAAATATTTGTCAACTTGCCTTTCTTTTCTTAATTTTGCATGCCATTGTTGTTTTGCTTTTTTTACTTTTGGACATTGTTTCAAGTGATTCTCTTATATGTGTCTATCTTTCTACGACACTGCTTAATTACTGGGCTTCAATCAACTACTACACCTAAAGTCCACGGACAGTTGAATTTTCAATATAGTTTTCATTCCCTTCTAATGTTAGCAACAATATTCTCGATTATTTTCCTTAAGGGAGACCTCAGTGTGTCACAGCGTTCTCTTAAAGTATGTGACAGCAAGTGCACGAAAACTGGTCGATCGATAAAAATTGTGACATCACACCAGGCGCAGCCGCATGATAAGCTTCATCATTGCTTGTTCTTAGGTGGCGCTGTGTTGTGTATGGATTGTGATGTCATGTAATTGCAATGATATCACAATGGGCCAGTCCTGGTGTGATGTCACTCCTGCATACCTTGTTCCAGAAGCTGGCATGACCCAATATGTGTGTTATTTCAATGGGAATGTCTTTTTGAAGAGGCATATTAGTATGTAAATTATTATTTTGACACAAGCAAACTACTTCTACAACAACAACAAAATCAATTGTCCGTGGTCTTTTGGCTCTCCATTGTATAAGTTGATGTGGTTATCATATTAAGTATTTACAAAACCCTGTGGCCAGGATATGACCATTGTTGTAGATTTAAATATAGGAATTGTTTATTGTAATTCATCCTAAAAGAAACTCATGTTCGACATTCCAAGAAAATGTCCCGTATTTGACGAGCAAGTTATCGAGTCTCTGAATGCATTCTGTTTCTTTATTCAATAATAAGTTGAATTACTAGTACCGCTACATTGAATTACGTACCTAAGGTAGGTGAAGCTAACAAACTGTTATCTATTTTTACTTTACCGTTGAAATTATCTTGTCACATTGAGTTAATAATTTTAGACAATTTGCAACCTTTGCATTTCTGCCAACTTGCCATGCATGTGACATGGTGATGATGAAGATGTCTTCATCATAGTAACAATGCAGCTTGCGGTCAATCCTCCCAACTCCAATCCGCATCCCTTCCAGTTGTTTTTGTATTACATTCAATGTTCTAGTTTTGAATCTCGCGTCAGGACATCCTAGAAAGGATATCAAGATCCTCAGTTATTGTGGACAAACAGTTTGCTTGTGGGTGGAGGTAGAAATGGGAGTGGAGGTGGTATGGGAGTGCTGTTGAGGTGGAGACGTTAAGAACAACGAAAGTGTGGATACTTTGTTTAAATCAGACTCATAGAGCAACGGAAAGGATAGCCATTTATTTTTATTGAGATGTTTTCAATAAGTCATCTTCTCTGGATCACCTGAACTTCATAACAATTGAGTACCTTTATTGGACACACTGGATGTTACGTTGAGGTTGTTCTGTTTTTGCTATCTAACGTCCACCAGCTTTCATTTGCTTATTAACAATCATCGGATGTGGGAAACACAAAATTTTACCCCCAAAATATTTGAACCTTCTACCCACCAAAGGCAACCAGAGATGCACTGTAGAATTGTTCTTCAGAAGGAAGAGAAGGTTACTAGTACCGGTAATTGAAAAATGACATTTTGATTATGAATAAAAAGCATAATAATAATAATAATGTCCATTTATAAAGCGCAATCCTCCATCCACCAAGTGGTTGCTGAAAGTGTCGACAGTATTACGGCAGTACTCCGGTCAATGGAAATCCCTTTCTATTTCCATACTTTGTAATACTTATACACTAAAGCAATGGACACAGCATATTTAAGCCACTGTAAATTGAACATCCATGGAGGCAAAGGTTTCAGCATCAGAGAATGTAGAGCAGTTACGGTCCCCACTCAGTGTGGGGAAAGTCATGGTGAGTTGGGCCTGCTTTGTTATGCATCTGTATTCAAACTAACATGTTACTTGATTGAAAGCATTTGATGAAGCTAACCTGCATGGGAAGGTATCAAACTGCAGTTTCTGCTTGCTTCTCTTCACATATGTATATTGGGGAGTATGTATGTATGTATGTACAATCCCAGATTGCTTAAAAATAACGATGAATATCTAGCAATAATGGTGATGGATGTACAGCTCGTTCCTTGTGTCCATCCACATTATTAAAGCATGTGCAATTACCGCATCTTCCTCGAAATTACTCATTTCTAATATGGTTGAATTACGACTAACATTGCGAAGAAGGAAAGAAAGATAAGGCATTGAGACATGGTATGGGGTTAGTGTTTAGAAATGAAGTCCATTTTGGAGATCGTTTTTAGACGAACTCTATTTTTTAGATAGTTTTTAGACATGAATTCCATTCTGGAGGTAAGACATAGGTTTACATTGCCTGGTATTTTCCCTCTCTTTTATTCCTTCATAATGACAAATCCCAATCTTGATACATTAGTTGAATGCATCATTGACATTGTATGTGTGGCTATTTGCAATAAATAATGTGTTAGAAAATACAGTTAGATACCGGGTATGTATGATCTCCATATTTTTGTACAAAAGTCTGAAACATCTGATTACAGTATTTACATAGTGTGAGAGAGGAAAAATACATTTCATTAAATTTTTGCCATCTGAACATTACTTTCCTTGAATCATGCAGGATATGTTTATATAATTAAGAATTTGAATTGATAGTGTACTGTTGCAACTACTTGTATATGGAATATTACAGTAACACAGAAACTGCATCACAGTCTTGCAGTTGCCTATATTTCAGTATATGATGGAAACAATTTATCATTATTCAAATCTATTTGAATTTTACTTTGAATTGTTCATTTTTGGCATTCCTTTAACAAACTTGATAGTTACTAGTTATTGATAGTCCATTGTAGGAATTGTTTATTTATTGCTTTTGACAGTTTTGTGTTCGATTAGAAAGTTGCCACTAGTTACTAGTATTACAAGTAGTTTAGATGGTTGTGCGTTACTTAGCATCATGGGATTAAAAGGATCCAGAATATACAGCATATTACAAGGTATAAGCATGCCCATGAAGTGACTTGGTTTAGAATCTAGTGTTCCTTGTTATTGTTCAGAGTAATTTCATCGCAATTTAATCTCTGTTGTATTAATTGAAAACGCATTTGTATACCAGTGTTGCGTCTAGGGCTGCTTCCAGCAGAAACTTGGTTAATGTTTCCAAAATTCAAGTAAAACAATACTGATAATTGCATAGCATTTCCTTTTTATTATTTCACATATTCAGTAACCTCTAGAGCAACTATGCTTGCCTCCGTCATAAAGAAGGTTAATAGGCACAGTTTTTACATCTGGTAATTAAATGTTAATTGCACACTAGCAAATAACGTCAATAGAAATTCAGTGTAATCTGCTTTAACCTTCTTCATGCTGGTGTCAACCAGTAATGCCATATAAGTAGTGCACAGTGACTGCAAATTAATCCTACAGGGAGAAGGTTAAATTTGATGTAACAGACACATTTACAATGCTAATAAAAACTGATATTACACATTCTACCATAAATTTCTATTAAACTAAATATAATATGACTGTGTATGATGTGGGATTCATTTTTTACATGCTATGGCGTACTGTTCAACGAAATACAGAGAAATCCACCATCAGTAGCTCACATTCTACATTGTAGACTGATAAACCAAAATGTACATCACCAAAATGTGCTATCAAGTTGTGACAATATTGGGCCCACATTATATTCTGCTGAAAATGAAATAGAACATGACAAGCAAGCAATGAATCAGATGCATTAAACCAGACAATGCTTGTTCATGTATTAGTTGGATATTAAATATAATGAGTTAACAGTTTTAAAATGTTCTTGCTATTTATGGTAGAATATATGTAACAGTACTGTGTTTTCCATTAGGAGGTAAGTTATTGTAGGATTTGAACATCGTTGCATTTGGTTTTCATGTTACATTTATTTTTAAGTGATCAAAATTCTATGATAATGTACCTCTCTATTCATGTATAAGGAAACACAGTTCTTTTACCTTTTTATATTGAGCTTGTCAGTTGAAGTTTTGATTCATACTGTTTGTTTCCATTTGTGTTTGTTATAGTTTCATGGTACTAATACCTGTTTAGATGAAAATTCTATTTTCCATATTAACAGCCTGCATTACATTGCAATGCATTTTGCATTTGTGAGCCAACAAGGACATCAAGACACAATTGAATCTGTCTGAAAGTTCCTTATTGATTCACATACTAGTATTCTGATTTCATGTATTTCATATCAGTTTCTTTAATGAACTTTAAGAATGCCATGTTTAATACTAAATGAGACATGTTGAAAAATCATGACATGATGGTAGATCTTCTTCTCATATAGAATGTTCACATTATGGTCCCGGTTTCTTGAAATAATATGAGCATGAGGTTTTGCTCAGATTGGAAAATCTACTAGTGACTCAGTGCTGTAGTCTGATCATGACTTACAGCATTATCAAATAGCTTTCTCAATCCGAGCAAAAAGATGCTGTATTCCGCCGAGAAATCAGGGCCTGCTGCACCAGGAATGAATTCCACTCAAAAGCTGACAAACTTTGTTTTTTTTCAGAATGTAAGCCTGGCTATTTCAAGATGGCGGACAAGTGCAAGGCTCACTGCCCTCAGCACTATTACGGTAGCGTGGAAACTGTCCACTTGACGTCGCCACTACACCCAAATTCCAGCAAGCCACTGCTCCGCACACAAGGGGTGTGCAAGCCCTGTCACGAGTCTTGCCTGACCTGCAAGGGCGCGCAACCAGAACACTGCTTCCAGTGCAACAATGGCTACGAGCGCAAAAAGGATTACTGTGAAAAGAAGATGATCTGGGATTTCTTGGACCCTGATGTCATGAAGCATCTAGCCTGGGCAATAATTCTGTGCATCGGAGGCATTCTGCTGTTTTCTGTCGTGTTCGGCATCTTGCAGGCTCGGGACCAAAGCAAGATGTGCTGGCGGGTAAAACGTTATTACGTCCCTGATTTCTCCAAGGGACGGTACAACGGTGTGTCTTCAGACTTTGCCACGGAGGATGCAGAGACGGGAATAGCGTTCCCACGGACCGTGCGCGTTGTACAACAGCCAATACCTTGATAATGTTGGTATGTTAAATCAAATAAAATAACCAAAGTGTGCGAGTACTAGTAAATCATTCATCTGTGGAAGTGTATACATACTATCTGCTCAGCCTACATGTCTACAGTACCCACGGCAACAGTGTCTGGAATCAGCATGTCTGTGGTCCATTGTTAGAGCATTTTGTGTCTAGCGGCAATTATACACTGTTACGTAATCCTAACGTTTTACTATATATGTATAAATTGGTTGCTACAATGCAATCAGATGGTTGCCAAGCACTTCATATAAATACTTTATGAATGTTTCCGGTTGAAATTTGCAGTGCAACAACTGTTGTAATTGAATGATTTTTAACCTACAGTATATTCTATACTTCTTTTCGTTAAGAAATAAATGCTTCAGATTATATTTACTTTAATATATGACATTGTCATATGATAAATACTGATATGTAATTTTCTAAATCACTCTCTCATTTGTCAAGCTTAATTATCATCAATATACTAGACAATGTTGTACTTTCCTAACACCATCTATTATTGAAGGCAGACTTGCTGTCAGGCTACGTATATTGGACCATCAAAATTGTATTTCAGAATAGAGGCTTATTCATGAAACTCCAACATCGTGTTGTGTAGAATCTCAAGATTAGTCTTACTGTAATTTAATGGGAGTTGTATAACACTACATGAAAATTGTCAGTTTCATGTGCTTTTCATTGCTTATGTTTGTGATGTTGAAGGTACCTTTTCGAAATCTGCCAACAATAATTGTAAATTATTATTGATGTGGTTCAAATAAATCAAAATTTGTGTTCCTATTATCGCTTTAAACTATTTCATCGTATGACAATCAACCAAAACACCATAACAGAATAATACTAGCCAGTCAGTACTATTTAGGGATTTATATCTGAATATTGATATGAATTTTGTTTAAAGGTTGTTTTTTATGTGCCAGAAAATTAGTTGAAACCATTCATATCACAAAGTGTTCCATTATTGCCAAACATCTCTGGAATTGTAGTCAAAATTGTACCCAACTATGCATAAAACTATATCAACTGAAGAGATCTTCCAGAGGTGAAGATACAAACACATTCACCATGATTTGGCAATCAGTGATGGTGTACTTTGTCTGTTCCACCATTGAAAAACAAATCCCAAACATTTTTGACCGAAAACATATTTGCAGTTTCAAAAATTACTGGTAACAGTTTATGATATATATACATGTACTAACATTTCCAAATGTATTGCTAATGAAATTACTAAATTATATTATTAATGGAATTGGAAAAGTATTATTATTTGATTGAAATCAAAATAGATGTGATGTCTTGTATTCATTTGCCAAATATACCATGGCCAGGTGTCTTGAAAATGTGGTTCTCTAAACAGTAACTAATGTAAATAATTGATACAAGGTATCAATATTTTCATTTTAAAACTATTTAAAGTTCTATAAAATATTCTCGCAGTGACGTTAATCAACAAACCAATCTATTACAACCAGATTTTCTTTTACAAATTCATGTTTGGGGTAATAACATAAAGAATGTCCTGGAAACCATCATATGTAATATGGTCAATTCCAACCGTTTACCAAATTCACGGACCTAAATTTTCAAATACCCGGTACCGGTATAGGCATGTATATATCATAATACAACATCCAGGGAAAGTTACAAGTTCCCGCTCTCTGACCTGTTGAAGTTAAGTATTTTTGGAGATCCACAATTTCCACAACCACATTGTCATCATCGCCTGTTGCCATTCAGATGTTTCCACCAAGTGTCCATATTTACACACAATGTTCTTATCGTCATTCAATCTTCCTTCTATGAGGATTCATTCAATGGGCCTTAATTTGTATATCATGTCATTGTCTATACATGTATAACCATCATGTACTTAGCAGGCCATGTGCTGGATGTGGGTGATAATGACATTGTTGATGATGATGATGATGATGATGATGATGATGATGATGACGATGATTTTTGTTTTTATACTTTTTTAGTTGATATTTATTTTGTAACTTGACGAAGTGTTATGGGTTTTAAATGTGATTGTGAATGTCCAACCTCAATGTTGCTAGATAGGAAGGACTATTTCACACATCTGTCTCAAAAGTCATTTTGCAATGGTAGGTCAGATAATTCCAAACATTGCTCCAGCTTCCTGTTTATGTGTTCTGTACAAACGGTGGAATTGCACTGCAACATTTTGGTTCCATATGCTATACAAGACACCGATACCTGGCGGGGTTACGTTCCAGGCCCATGTTATGTCTCAAAAGGGTGTCATACTTGTCCATGTTTATCCTCAGTGTTAATTTATTTCACTTCCATGTCGGGCATGTGTTTTGTTTTCCCAGTTCATGAATGTCCCTTCTGTAATGTCAAGTAAATGTCCATAAAATGTGTCCCCTTTGTTTTAGAACACAAACATTGGCCAAAAACTTCAGACAGCTACGTCTTAGTGTCATGTGTTGCAAAAGCGTGCTCCTCCACAATGTTTAGGTTTTCAAATTTGTTCATTTCAGGCATTTGACATCTACGTATATTTTGCTTTCCACACTGAAACGCATTGCCTCTACTGGCTCTACACTGTGACAGGAATCTAGTTCACCATGCAGGCTGATACATACATACTATGTCCACATCTGTGTGATGATCGTTACAAACTAATCATAAAACATCATGCACAAATTATCTTTCAAGATCTTTTGAGAAACGCCCAAAGGTAAAAGTCCAAGCAAGTTCGTTTAAATACTGGTATGTCATACATTGTGTCTGGAGGTAATATTGTCCTTGCTGGTCATTGCTATCTACAGTAAGGAGTGAGAAATGTACCATTACAAAATACCTCATATACTGCTGAAACTACATGTACCGGTAGTTGTATTTGTTGTTTTCGTGAGCTGTATGTATTCACATTTCCCTGTCTAGTATTAATGTCATGTTTCTGTTCATTAGTACATTAACGAAAGAATATTCCTTTTGTAATGTGTTTCACATACTACTTAGCATACATACAACTTAGATTGTTATTGCGACAATGAGTATCTATTGGAAGTCACACAATATTCTTTTTCCGTATTCTGCAAATACCAAACTTTCCATAAAAGTTTACTATTTTCCATTTGAGGTATCACATGAAATTGACACTTGGAGGTATACATGTATATTCTTGAAATGTATCTAAAAACAAAAATAATAAAATTTATCTTCCTGTATTTAAAAAACCCCAACGTACATAGATCTAAGGAAAAGGGTATCCCAAACTTTCATTTGCTTGAATCAGTTATTTATTTCAGTGATTGGATCATCATTAGCTATCATTAAGTATATATGCCATTATCATGATTAAATCATCACCCTTATCCTTTCAGTGAACGAAATGTGTTGGATAACTCAGGTACTTTTAAGTAGTAATAAGTCTCCTTTAGTTTTTGTGACTTCATTATCCATGCTACTTTATGTCGCCATTTGCAATGCTTTACACTAGGTGTGCTCGTTTATCTGCAAACTCTTTTGAACTAATAACATCAGTGGATAATTTGGCCTTCAGAATTGACCGACAACAATCCCAAAGAAGTTTATCAATGGATGGCAAACACCCATATCTACTCTAAAACATGCTAAACTAGGACATCATATTTGCCATTTTTCTAATTATCCGATTTGTTAACACCTCCTGTGAACACACCCCCA
>JAULBO010043118.1:0-11690 GCA_032355325.1 Clypeosectus delectus | reverse complement strand
CCCCCCCCCCCGAGCGAACCCCCTGAACATCCCCCCTCCCCTGGATACGCCACTGCTGTGTGCACTAGTTGAAACTAGGACCCCGCATCAACAGACAGTGTTGACCTTACAATAGTTATAGCTGCACATTTCTGAGCAACGAGGCCCTGGACATTAAACAATTAAATCCAACCGAAACGAATGAGTGTCCCTCGTCTATAGTTACTTGCATAACTTCGTATCTACAAATCGGATATATGGACGAATGCATGTTTTATTTGATCTAAAATAAAATGATCAAAACATGTTTGAGTAAGCAGAAAGTTTTGTGTGTTATGTTTTAAACTACACACGTAACTATTATACACTGGTGGATTCTATATGTGGGTAATCGTAGTAACGCCGTGGCTAAGGAACTGTGTTACGTATATTTACTTCCCTCCCCATCGTAATCCACAATCCCCTATCTCACGACTCGGCGCGCATTGTGTCCTCGGTCCAATCTAACGTGGAGCTCAGCTTTCCCAATTTATCATTTTAATACCATAGGTCTGTCCCCTGGTATAGGTTTGTATGTCTCGCACAAGCTACAAAGGGTCAGTGAATTGTGTTATATAGAACAAGTTGTTATGGCATACTTTTAAATACAACCACCGATCCAATGAATACCATCAGTCATCACTTCAACTCCCCGCTGAAGAGTCTGCAATCGTCTTAAAGGATGAAGAACAGGGACCATGTATTGAGCAAACTTGGAGGGATAGCAATATTGATCAGATTTAATTCTATATGGATAAAATATGCAAATATAATGGCTGTTCATTTCGGTACATTGTTGATTTGTATGTACGTTTAATCAATTGTGGAAATGTAGCTATTGGCAAGGCCATTATACTTGTCGTGTTTATAGTTTTCATCGCGTTTGTTCGGGTTGGAAGGAAATTAAGGTTGTTTTCAATTTACAGATTTATAAAGATTTTGACGTCAACGAGTTAGATAACAATATTCAAATATTAGCACTGCAATTAACTCGACGTGTGTTCAAATCTGAACTGACACTAGTCTTGCATTGAATGTATGATGTATGAATGAATAGATATTCTTTGGTTTATAACCCCGAAATTGTAAGACTCCAATATCATTGGTTTGATACATATTGCTTAATGGACTCCGTGTTGTAACCCAACTGAGGTTTTCCTCAACTTACAGCACTGTCAATGGGAGAAATATTAGCTGAGTAAAATCTCGAAGTCAAGTTTGTTTGCAGGAATCATAATACATAATTGAGTTTTAGATATTGCTTTACTGAGATTTCTCCCACTAGTGTTGTAACTTGAGTAAACGCTGTCCTCGAGTTACAGCACTGAATCAATCAATGGGATGCATAGCTGAGTAAAATCTCAAACTGACAAGTTTGTTTCGAGAAATCGGGGCCCGACGGCCTTTTCAAACCTGGGCCAGGTTGTCCAGAAGGTAAAGCATGTTTCTTGAAATCCTTGATAAATCACAAATTCACAAATGCATTGTGCCTTATTAACTGAAAACCCATATCGTAAACGACAACCGCAAAAAACCCGAAGAGATATGATTTACTTCCGTGGTGAGTTTCCAATGTAAGATTGATGCTGGGTGTTCAACCCGAGATCGTCAGATCCTGTAAATAACCCATATCATGACCATTATCGCCAGCATTCAGATTATTCCTTCGAAATAATTAGGACTGGGCCAAGAACCGACCACATCTTGCAATGTCAACCATCATCCGTACTTGTAAGGATGACCAGGCATTCGCATAAATCACCGTATTTAGTAGTTCATAATTGAGAGGAGCATCAACCAGATAATAAATAAGCACAACAAAAATAAATGATTGCATCATGTTTGTCATGCATTATGATGAATTCATAACGCATATGCCAGTGCTTGAACCCAGCTGCGAGCCTACCACCTATAAAGTAGTATACAAGACATGCGTATTTCAGAAGTGCAAAAGGTTGTGTGTATACTGTATACTAGCCGTGGCCATCACCTACATGTACGTCGTCATCATTCAATGCACGTTGCTAGATTAATTTCTTACAAAGCAACTTATGACGAGAAAATGGTTCCTTTTTGTTTATAATCCATATTTATAAGTCTGTTTTTCAATGACATGTCATAATTATGTCACGTTGCGTACCGTTAGTAAATGCATATCGTGTCATTGAGAAACTGGTAGAGGTCATGCTCGCCTGAAGTACAATTCCTTAAAGTCCAATCACGTTTGGATTATCCTCACCTCTAAGCTGAAACTAATCTTGTCAATCTCAACAGTGCCGGCCAATTTTATCTGGTTGAATATGGCACAGAGAACGCATTATGTAGCCTAGGAAAGCTAAATCGGACAACATTAGATTGGTGCAAGTTAAGGTGTAAGCTAATGTCATCCTACACGACAGACAAGAAATGAATTCGATTAGCGAACGGAAGGCTACGATTAGCGAACGGATATATCTGACGTGGGCCGATCGACAAAATGTATCTTTATCCAGACAGAAAATGTAAAATACTTAGCGGCATAATTTCACCCGTGTTGTCAAAGAAAATTAGATGTGCGCTATACGTTTCGCTTTGTTGCATGTGATAGGATTGGTGTTACCTGTAATGCAGTCTAACCATCCATCACCACAAAAACTATTGAACTAATGTATTCTTTCAAGGTATACCCGTGTGGTAGCTAGTGCATACTGGACAAGACACAAATACTAGGGCATTAGCAATATGAGTTGTATAATGGGAGGTATAGATATTGTGTGAAATATATATACAAAAATATACATACATTTTGGAGAGATACAAGCATCTACGAGTTGTACAGACATTATTGTATTATTGTATACGATATAAGAGGAACGTCATTACAACAATATATACTAGTACTAGAGTAGCTATTGTTTCGTGCACACTTTTGTCCCAGTCAATAAAACCTACAGTTGTGCATAAGCCTAATATAAGGACATCGAATGACAGTTCAGCCTTAAAGTCCACGGACATTTGAATATTCAATATAGTTTTCACTCTCTTCTATTGCTAGAATGTTGGCAACCCCAGTGTTTTCACAGTGCTGTCTTCAAGTATGTGACAGCCAATGCACGAAAACTGGTATATCGATAACACTTGTGACGTCACAACAGGCAGAACCACGAGGTAAGCTTCATCTTCATCATTGTTTATTCCTTGGCGGCGCTGTGTATAGTGTATCAAGTTTGACGTCATAGAATTGCAATGGTGTCACAGTGGGCTGGTTCTGGTGTGAAGGTCACTCCTGCATACCTTGTTACAGAATCTGCCTTGTCCCAATGCCAATATGTGCGGAATTTCACTGGGAATGCTTTTGTGAATAGTCGTAGTAGTGAGTAAGTGATTGTTTTGACACTAGCAAACTACTTTTACAATAAAAAATAAATCAATTGTCGCGTGGTCTTTTAGACGTTGTTTGGACATTCATTCCCACAGCGTTCGTCAATATCATGATTTATGACGTTCGTGGTTAGGCCTACAATATATCGCGTTTATCTCTACAGTTCCTGCCACAGTGTATATTAAACTTTCAAAAGTAATTGATTGGGGCCAATATCAGATATAGTTTATTGCCCGTCTACTGAAATTGCATCTCGTATAGGTGCAAATGCCTAACGTCGATCAATACTAATACAAATCGGTATTTTTACTAACTTGTTTATTGCAATGACCTTCACCTTGCCTTATTTATTACCACACATCGATGGTATGGCAGGTTGGTTTGAACTAGAAACAATACAGATATTTAGCAACAAACTGATTTGTGGTTCCTAATCTACGCCATGACGTATACCGTGATGGTGGCGCACGTTATTATTTTCAACCAGATCTCGGCGTACGCACTGATTTTCGATCGTAACGTAAGTCCATATTTACGACGTTCGATTTATCAAATATAGTCGGCATCGGTTCCGGATTGCGTACATCCGGTGTTATGAAACCATATTTTATATTTTGTAATCATGATCACATTGCACATTGAATCAGGCTTAGTCTCACAGTAATATAACGTTACCACCGTTAATAGAAGGGAATGGATGTTCACCCAATGAAGAAACAGAGCAAGTATGTGTGTTTATTGTAGGAAACATACACAAGGGACGTGGTTCTTTAAAAATACAATGCGAAAATAATGTCCTATCGTCTGTAAAGCCATTCATGTTCCCGCATACCTCAGAACATAATATGTGTGTTTATGTGTATGCATGTGTCTATGGAAACAGTGTCAGTTATTACTTATCGTTTGTTCATCTATTCCAGACAATGTAGATACACTTACATTATATCTCCTCTGTACTAAACTATTAATGTCTGTCTATATAAACGTATATCACCTAAACAAAATGTGATTACACGCAGTTTTAACGAAGCGTATCAAATTGTTCTGGAGCATATTTAATCTTAGAATTCTATTTTTCAGTTTGACTGAATTCCTTTTCACGTTCACTGGGGTATGAAATCGAAAAATCGATGTGGACACTGAGCTATACATGTTCATACTAAAGTTTTAACATCGATCGTTTTCATTTTTATACCTCGATGAACGTAAAGAAATTATCAGCCAAGCCATCATAACATTACTCAACGAATTACTCAACAAATTGGTGGATTATTAATGTTAATGGTCTCATTATCATGCCGCGTTAACTTGTGGTTAACGTTTAAGAACCCCGAATCAATGTTTTCAAAGCACATTCTTTTTGGTCATTGTTCAAGTATGCACAATTCTGGTTTCTAGGGCCAAGCAGATTGCAGTTAATACAAGTACATATATTTATAATAACATGTACACTTTACCTTTTGATGAACACCACCAAGATATACTAGATTGTGTAACCAATACAGAGAACAAAAAATAAAAAATAAAATAAAAAAATAACAAATAAAAATGTGAATACAAAACACAAAAATATCCCCCAAACCCCCAACACCACCGAGATAGAGAGGGAATTTGAATTGTACCATTCCTGAGTAATATGAAGCTGCATGGACACGCACACAATAATCCTTTACGTATTATTATAGGTTATAGGAAATTCACACATAGGAATTGAATTCATCGTTGCACACAATTGCATGTCGGCGTATAATAATAATACATTCTTTCCATATATCTGGTGTGGTGTCTATATACGTCATAATTATGTGAATGGTTATAGATATTAACGTAACACATCAAACGCCAGCTAGTGTTAGGCACGAAGTAGGAACTGTCGGAACGCATCAATGCCATCCGATATGACACAGTGTGGAATCTCTAGTGGAGAAGTTATGTCATACACATTATAAATCCGGTCAGTACTGTCTGAGCTCTTCGTTTTTGTGTGTCTCATTTGATATGGCTACCGTCATTAGGGAGACAATCACTAACGTGAATTGCAACCTAATAAATCATTATGACTTTGTGTCATATCAATCATTCTCCGTTCTACGATACCACACCCCACCCACCATCGCCCCCCGCAACACCCCCACAATAATATAATCTAGAACGCGTAGCTCTAGAACAAATGCCAACCATACAGTTGGATGAGAAATGCTGTTTAATACCCAATTCTATTCCTGAAAATGTCGGTATCCATTGAAGGTATGACACCCAATGTTCAAAGGCATGCTGGGTAGATCCCATTTATCATGAACATTTTATATCATTTTACTATTACAGATTAAGTTGTCGTTTTGGAGCGAATTGGAGTTTAAAATGCAAAGTACATGCACATAGCATACACTGTACATTTGTACCTCCAAATATCTTTTCACGGCTGTAGTATAAGTAAGATTACATTGCAGTTAATTTCCGATAAAGCCCGAATAAGCAGTCGTAATATACATGTATCAATATTCTATAGTCTAATATTCTAAGGAGGACAATTATAATAATTGAACACAGTCAGAATAACGTTTCACGATGTTCCAAAGACAATATAATTAGAGCTACAAAATATGAACATATTGAAAACTAGTGGGATATTCGGTAAATGTAGCTGGTTACGCAATATGCTTTTGTTGACACATACAATGTACACACTTTCACGTAGAAATACGTTTGACCATGAAATATGTAAACAAAGCCGTGATAGTATGCCTTTAATATTATGGTATCATCAAATATTAAACCGTCGCAAATGTGGGAAAGATGTCCACATCGGCTACATAGTCACTCACACACACTTACTGTCATTTCAACAGAGACTCTGCTATATCAGACACTAATTCCATTACCTTATTGATACTGCAAAATAGCAGCTGACAAAAACTATAGAAACATCTACATGTAATGTTATTTCTATCTGTGTCAGTACGTGCCATGGTACCTTGAGGTACCATTCTACAAATACCGTGTTGCGTGATACCCTGTTACATTACTCCACGACCGCAATCTGAAGAGACAAAAAAACCACATGTTCCACTCTCCTTGAAACATGAAGTTTGTTTTAATCACGGGAGTACCATGAACCGGTCCGAATGGACCGGATGGCGAGACAATCTCATGTTCGACATGCCATAACGTGATTCAGACATTATTACCAATATTTGTAATCTATGTGGGAAAAAACCTAGCCATGGAGAATTCCTGTCGGACCGTCCCCTGATGGTTTTCCCGCTCAGGAGCCTCCTGTAGTAGTAGGTTCATTCGACTAGCTGGCGTGCTTGGACGCAGGAATACTCGAAGAAATTATCTCCCCAGTAATTGATAAATTGAAACTTGCTGAGCACGGCTAATCTCGGAATGGACTAGGTCAAGCATCTGCAATAATAAATATGTAGTGGTGGCCAATATCTGACCAATTTCGGCAACTACCTCTTCAACCCCTTCTGCTGGAAGAACGCCCAGGGTCTCGCTCATAACACAATCTCCCGCAACCAAAGCGAAATTATCTTCGCACCAGCAAGCCAGTGGCAATAGACTCACGGCCTGTAAGTGATGTTGCTTATCAACTGTAAAAATCAGATCATCTATGGTCGCAATTTCCGCTGACAAGTCGCACACCAAGTTGAGTGGTAAGATTACGTAAAAAAGGATTCCAATACACAATCTTGCGCAAAGTTCACAAATAGCATCAAAATGGATAAATAAAACCAATACCAATCGAAAACTTTAAAACCACAGTTGTCACATTATAGTATTAGCTGTGCGCTGGCAAGTGTAATCGATGTACATATTGACATTTAAATGTGTACTTTTCGCAAGCAAGGCGATCTAAGAAAACGTTCCATTGCAATTGCTTCCTCATCACTGTATCTTTTGACAATGAGGCACATCCTTTTAATAATATTTTTAAATTATCAAACCAACATCGTCGCTGTCCGTATTCGCGTATTTTGAAGTCGCACTTCTATTACGGTCTGATTGATATTTGATGTCCAAACATCTGCTACGAAGTCTTCCTTAAGGAATTATTTATGTTCAACTAGCTCTTCGCTTTACAGGCGGTGGTATTGAACGAATACGAATATGTATATGAGTGCAGGGATCAACGTACATTATACAGTGTAATGTTGGCAACTAGGGGTTATTCAACTACTAGTATTAGTGTCTTAATATCACTGTATTATGGATTCACACTATGGCACTTGCTTTAAAATATAGATCTCTCTAAAAGAAATATCAGATACGAAACGTACGCTCTAATATTTAGAAATCTCTAATGGAGTCCTAATATATAAGTTTCGGATTTGGTTTTATGATATTGATGAATGAGACGCTTACATTAACTTAATTAACTTAATTTGTTTCACCAATACTCATAGGTAGAGTAACTAATCCCCACACTGCTTCAAAGATACGACACTCTTTGCTTGCTGTAACCTTGATATATAATTTCCAAACATCCTCCCTTGAGGTGGAACCTATATTTCATTGACATGTCATCGAAACCAGTGGCAGATGACAGCAATAACTGACATTTCATATGGGTAACCAGACAACATTGTAATTATTCATGGTCTGGATTTACAACGCAATGCCATCACTAACCTGTTTTATTTTCAAATGATTACTTCTTACATCGATATAATATATTGTCATACATATTCATTATACCGCATCGATACTTGTTAAATTACGTCTGGTCGCACGGTTAATCTAAGAAATGGATACATATTTATCTACTTAACTGGACTGGATTGTACGACCATTGCCTCAATTAGTTCTCATACTTTGCCCTGCTGGAAGTAAACGACGCTGTGAAAAAATAACCCGAGAGAAATATTGGGTCCAGAAATTAATTCCAAGATTAGAACGCTGTCGACGCGGTTGGGAGCGCAGTGCTAGATTGTCGGACGTCTGTCTCAAAGGTCTATAGTTCGAACCCGACCAGGAGACCTGACAACAATAATTATAGGAGGAATGTGTTGTCTGTAGAGTCCACATGCATCATCATTGATTTTTCAGTACCATCCAATGCTTGCAAGTTCAGCGCTACGGATTTTGCATGTTTCCTCCGACAGTAAACTGTTAAGGTCAGCTAACACGGGTCGATCGGTCGTATAGATCCGTCGATTCAAACCAGATCGCACCGTGTGAGCGTACATGCGATGCGATTCATAATTCCAATAGAGGCATCGGAAGGCTTTCTGACATCGTAAGACCGTGGTCGCATGACAAGAACAAGCTCTACTCTTCAGACGGATTACGTGCGATCGTCGTCGACCCGTGTGCACATTTTATCCTACTTATGACTTATTATACAACCGATCGATAGCAGCTCGTCGTGCGACCGATCGACCCGTGTTTGTCCACCTTTACAAAAAAAACAATCTTTAAAAAACGGGCCTAAATCTCAATCCAAACTCAAATAAATAAAGAAAATCCCTATCGCAGTCAGTAGTCTTTTCAGAAGATGTTGATGAATCAGAATACATTAGTATGCATCGGAACGAGCTGATGGCACTAGTTCCATCGCTCATGGTCCAGTCTCCAGACACTTCCGGTAGTGCATAATGAGAGCAACGCATTGTCATACAAGTGCATATCTCATCGTTATCAAACAACTATCTAGACGTACCAGATTGCACTTTTTTACAGGATGCACGGTGACATTGAAAACGGTACAACAGTAAGGTCGTCTTTCAGTGATTCGCTTCTCTCTCTCTCTCTCTCTCTATATATATATATATATTTCTCTCTCCCCTCTTTTTCTCCTCCTTTCCCTCTCTCTCCATGTGTGCGAGTGTTTATATTCTTCTTTAAACTCCCTTTGCAATCGGTCTTGGATATGAGCTTGGCTTAAACACGATTACAATCAGCGTGTACAAAAACACCAGCGGTCTTACGACCACGTCAAAGTAAAGAACGACATGCACAGGGAACGATTGTGAATCATAATAAGACAGAAATCAAATTGATATAATTTGTTCTAATCGCATAGAGGAAGGACGATCGATAACATGTCGAGAGATATCTGCCACAAATCTAACACACGTGATAATCACATAGTGTATGCCCTATCACGTCACGGCTAAAACCATTAACACGTATTCGTGCCAGGTTATCTATAGTGACCCTCAACTCCGTTGATAGTGAGTTCATTGATGTGTCTGCTTTATGGTAATTAGGTTTCGGGAGTACGGCCATCACCTGGTCTTCAATGCAGACGACTTTATTGGAAATTTGGATGCAGTGTCTGTTCAGTATCAACTGTTGATTCTTGCAATGTGTACACCTTAGGCCACCTCCTCTGTGGGTACAAATAGAACGAAAAGAGAGGCAGTGTTTACTTTAGCCACATACTCGCACCCTATCTCCTTGCACTTAGTATAATTATATAGTATCATATTCGCTTCCATATAAATACACTGTATATATCTGTATAATCTACATAATATACTATAGTATATTTCCTATTCGTACGTGTGTACATTATTAATTCTCGCGATTTCTTTTCGTTAAAATAAACATTTTCCTCAGAAGATAAATGAAAGTAGAGCATATACATAACGGATATGATCTCTCTGACTATTGAAGCAAGGGAGTGGAAGTTGATACTTCGATTTCATCATAATGTTGCCATTGCTACCAACTGGTCGGGAAATAAATTGAGATGAGTATGTTTGTGTCTGCCATCTGTTACTGTTGATTTAGACAGTAGGGAAGATGGCTTGTAGGCAAGCCGGTACTGAACCGTATTATTATATGTTACACCATCAGTAATTCGTATAATATAGGTATTTCCAGTTGTCATCGCCGTTAGATATTTGTAAATACGAGAACACATCTCATTTCAAGTTAATTAATCTATGTATTGCATGTTATATACATTTCGAAAGTTGTTATATCGAAATCAAATTCCAGCATAGGTTATATCGACAAAATAATTGTCTACACACGGCTTTCATCAAAGAACGTTGCTATTTCGCTTAAAAGAAAAACCTTTCTAAGCTTGTCTAAACCCCAATGTTACACGTACTCACTTGAACACTGCCCACATAGAAAAAAAGAAGAAATCTGGATCTACGTCTTTCTTCGACCACCTTCATTCGAAATACCAAAGTTATTTCTTTTTTCTTTTGAAACCTTTCCTATAGCTAGTAGAAGTTATTCTTCTTGCTGAGTGGACGTTATTATCGTGTGATATCGGAGTCTACAGAAGTCTCTCCTTGTTTTGAACGATCAAAGCTATCCCAAACATTGGTCTGACGGGCATATCATCAGCATCATCCTTGCACTGTCCGAGGAGAAAGATTGGATTTGAGAATTATCTCCGGGGAGTGAAACGTGTTTCCACGTTGGTTTGATTGATGATGTTATTTCAAGTGATGATCGAGCCGATATCCGCGAACTTGATAGTTATGACATTTTAGCTTAACGTTTTCGTATCGATCACAGTCTATTCGTCTATGTTCAATCAATTAATGTTGTCTGCGTTGGTTAATTGTTTTTATCTGTAAAGCTCATATTGAATAACCGCAGTCGAATCACAATTAATTCCTTTCTTAAGACAGAACGGAACAGAACATGTATTCACTCAAGTTCGCTACTCCACAACGCTATGATATACCCGTGTGTGTAAACACTCCACTATGCCAGTGTGACAATGCGGATACCGACTTCAGTCTTGTAACTACACGAACAGTATTCACAATTCCATAATACATGACACAATAAATATGACCAAACGCAATTTAAATTAATATCTGCTGTAGTATATTCTCCATCGGTATCCTGTTCTACTAATTTAATCCAGAATAGTAAGAACTGCGAAATACAGACGCTTAGAACATTCAAATTAGGTATATTCTTCCAATCAACATTGGGTCGTCCCATTGGTGCTACTCTTCAATAACAAGCTGGGCTTCATCTGCTTCAGTCTAAACACGTTCATGACCTGCTGGATCCGGTCTGTGTCCAGGGACCCCGGTCGGCGAGTCCATTGTCTGTTATTTTAGTTGATATTCAGGCCTTTCGTGACACAATCAAGTTGACATTACCGTCCAGAAATTCGTGCTTTCAGGACCAATGATCATGTAGCAATGGCCTCGTCTGTACATCTCAAACCAGCCAGGAACTACTTTCACAAAACAGACGGCTTGTTTATCCAAACCGTCCCAGATACACGCACACGCACGCGCGCGCACACACACACACACACACACACACACACACACACACACACACACACGCAAATAATTATCTAATTATTCATTTATTT